>JAOYSI010000024.1:2438129-2463308 GCA_025775065.1 Hiodon alosoides | reverse complement strand
CCCCCCCCCCCCCCCCCCCCCCCCCCCCCCCGCCCCCCCCCCGTAGTCCAACCCTGCACCCCGCTGTATCCGGCCAAGCTTCCCTCTTCTCCTCCCTAACTAGCGTCTCCTTTCCCTAGAAAAAAACGTGCCTCTCCTCCTTTCCTGTGAGTAGCTACGTATTGTAAATGAGACTAGTCATATTTACTCACCCTCCAGCTGTGTGATCAAAAAAACATACGCCTAACAAGCTGAAATCTTGCCTTATCTTCGAACGCTTTCCCCTGGTAAAAATCGAATGAAAAGCGATTTGAAGCTTAAGGATTCCTCTTTATGTTGCTCATTACACCTTGGTTCGAATATCACATTCATGCAAAAAATGAACTTTTTTGATACCATTACGGTACCATTAAGTTTTAAACAAAAGGAGCATCTGGATAATTTTAATCGACGTTAGCTGAATGTCGCAACATATTTAGTCTCTAATTGTTTTGCGCAAAACCATATGATGTCAAATCAATATTAGACATTGTTAAAATAAGACATGTTAAATAGAAAATAAATGTTCAGTATATATTTGATAACCATCCATAGGTTATAAAGCATTGAATATTCGATTAAATAAACCGCTATTTAATCTATCACGAATGAATATCCACATAAGTATTTCTGCGCAGTTTATATTAGCAAATTCCAATAACTTCACTCTCGTTTTAATATAGGGTCTACTGTAAAAATGTTGTGTACATATGGCCAGGAAAATACAAAAGTTTTGCCACCTAGTGGTGTGAGACTGAACCTCAAAATCGAGATTACCGTAATCATTTTAGTAGCCCAGGTATGTATGTGTTCATGCACCCCAAGCGTATCGGAGACAAACGGCAATTCTTTTTCAACCCACCGCTGCTGCTCAGAGCCACCAGAACGGAATATACCATAGCCCACCTAGAAAAAATGTCCAATCCAATTACAACAACATTACAATGGCAACTAGGAACCGATAAGTGCCTTTCTACTGTTTCTGTGGGACTGGAATTCGAGAAAGGACGCAGTTGCCACTAGCAGCAACAAAATACTAGACAACCGAAGCAGTCTACCGATTGCATAAGAAACTAATTGGATACCTGGGGCTAAGAAAACTAATGTGTGGATAAACTTTGTTCACAATAATTTCAGTTGGTTGTGTTGGTGCAGATATCAGGGGAATCAAAACTGGGTTAATACTCAGAATTGCAAGGTTTATAATGATATGATTAGCTAGCGATAAACCCGATTAAAACTACGGCTAGATGACTGCGCTTTTGTATTCGTCAGTTGTAATCTTACCTATCTATAGCTAGCCAAGTATAAATAGAGAACTCTTCTTTATTTAGGCTTCTTCATTGGAATTGACCCATCTACACGGTAAATATATCTCCCCCTCAACAAAGCAATCTTTTATCTTCATCTTAAAGAGCCGAAAACAGCACTTTTTTGCGCACTCAGGCAATCAAACTAGTGACCAGCGACTAGTGACCGACACTTCCTGGGATTACAAGAGCGACCTTAACATCTGTTTTGAATATCATTTTGCATTTTGTGGATTTGAAGCTAACGCGACGTTTTCAAAAGATGCATTTTTTTCTGAACGTCACTGACTGATGTTATTTGTGAAGACGTTTAAGTCGCCTACTTCTGTCTTGATTAAGAAAGATCAATCAACATACAGCATGTTGGTGAGTCCTGTAAAATGGCAGAAAGGCCGCCTTTAGCTGAGAAAGCCCTGTCTGAGGGCTTTGCGCGGCTCAGGTATCGGGACACATCATTGCTCATTTGGCAACAGCAGCAGCTGGAGCTCGAACGCGCACCTCCCATTAACTATCTAAGTCGAAGCCGGAGCACCTGGTATAGCCAGTACGGCAATCAAGCGGTCGTAGTACGGGATAAGACAAAGGCGGACGCCCTACACGACACGGGGGGGTCAAGGATTTGTTCGATTATGTAAGGGCCAGTGGTAGTTGAATATTTCAGTTATTGGCTTATGTGCAGCTTTCCTAAGCTAATTCATCAGTCCTCCACCTTATTAAAAAGGTTTTTTTTTTTTTTTTATATTAAGTGGTTATAAATAATCTGAGAAAATACTTTATGCAAAATATGTCTATACTAATTAAAAATGCCAGGACTGTGCTCCTTTGCATTAGAGAATAGTATTTTTTCTGAATATGTATATACTTAGAAAGTATTTTGATTATTTTTGGAGATCACTCTATTGATCTACGTGTGAAGTTGAACAGTGGATTTAACCCCATCTTTCATTATTTTTTTAGGACTAGTAGAAAACATGGTAAAGATCAATTACTTTTGAGGTTTAAATAAAATGCCCGGTTTTGCATTTGCTGACTTAATTTGGAGAACATACTGTTTATGGGGAACAGTTAATATAATTGTATTGTATATATCAATTTCATAATTTCATTATATTTATTGCAGGTACCACTGAATTCCATGTGTTTTCTAATCCAAAGAATCCAGGACCAGGATGCCTTACACGTGGAATTTAGTGGTCTTGGGACCCACTAGGTATCCTGTTTTTGCAGTTGATTAAGCAGTTAATTGAATATGGGTTCTGGATTTGACGTTGTTTGACAGTTACCCGCTGTTAAAGTCTGGGGGAAAAATGTTGTTGGATATGTGTATTTTCCACTGAATGAAAAAAGTTATTGGCTTTTTTAAAAGTATTTTTCCATACTTAAATTGGTAATACAAGATTAATTGTTCAAAGCCTGATTGTCTTATCAGGCTTGGAAATTGTCATTGATTGAATAGCTAATTATCAACTTAGTATTAATTTTCTGAACTCAAGCAATTATTTAACAAAACATTTTTTTAAATTGTTTTTTTTACATACCTGCAACTACATTTTTGTCACAGAAAAAACAGAGGGCGCCTAGAACCAGAATTGGGCATCACAATTCTGGGCATCCAACCCAGTGACCCTTGATTCCATGGTGTTTGTTGGTCGTTGTTATGCCTTGCCTTTTAATTGTTGAATTAAACCTATTATTTGGATTAGAAAACAATCTCACCGTGTGTATCCAGGTGAATTCAGGTTCTTATAAGAGGTAGCTCAAAAAACAAGACACTCGAGGATCAGGGCTGGGGGTGTCTGGCCTTTGAGTTATGCTAATGGTTGGTAATTTAAACAGTATTGCTTTATAAACTTAATACATTCAAGTTGGTATTGTACGTGTATTGGTATTATAAGTCCAGTACCTCTTGAATATTTATAACAACCACTGTGTTAACTTTTTTGTTTTAGTGAGAATTCTTCCTGGGGGGTGATTCAGGATTGTGGTATGAGGTATGTTACCAGTTTCCTCTTGAAGGCAGTAGATTGCTTCTGATCATCTGACTGTCTCAGGCAGGGCGTTCCACCATTTGGGTGCAGGAGATGAAAAAACATTAGCAGATACCGCACAGAACAACGTTTATGACGTCTGGCATAATGGTACACGTATTCACCCTGAACCGTTTGGTACAGGGTTCTCGGTTCTCAGTTCTCCCATAGTTCAAATATACCACCACACACATTTTGCCTGCGTGTTGTGATGGACAATGGAGAAAATGAAACCAGATGGGCTTTTAAACAGAATTTTGCATTTAAAAAAACCTTCCAAACAGATAAAACAAAATTTATATTTCCCAGTTTTATCTGGCCAAATTTAGTTATCACTTAAGTAAATCGACTTTGAATCTTGAAAATGATGAATAAGAGAATAGACCTTCCTAAACAGTTTGACAATTGCTGTGTGGTTGTACTGATGTACTGACCTTATAGTGACTTATTAGACATTGCTGAAGAGTTATAAGATGCAATTTAAAACATACTTATACTTATTATTTTGTGTTCTCTCAACATCCCTTTTTAGCGGTAAACTAGATTTAAACATTATACATTATTTTAATCCTTTGAAAGACTGACCCAGCAACGGATGGTGAGCCATATAATGCCTGTTGTGAGGACAATCAGCACGCAATCATACCAACACCTATTTGGACTTATGACCATAGTCTCGGTTAGAGGTTAATCATCTTTTGTCTCCAAAGCAGTCTTATGTGAATGTGTCTATTTAAATCAGTGGGGGACCGACCCAAGAGAGAAAGTGCTGGAGAAAGTTTTTTTTTTTTTTTTTTTGGCATATCAATGTAAATGTGCCAGCTCTGTAAGATTTTTTGCTTTTTTGGAGACTTGTTAAGTATTATATGAACAGCGCATATAAGTATTAAATATCTGTATCGTTCCAAATGTTCTGTCCTCAGTAATTGTATTCACTCCGTTTTGCTGCACCCGTTGTAATTAAACCCATATGCACTTAAAGAACCTTTCTCCCTTTAATCTTTTACATTTTTTTTTATATCTAAAAAATATATGTTAGCAGGTCTTAGTATGACAAGTGGAAATGGAGCACAGGGGTTTGGTAACCAAGCACAGGTTGCTGATAATGGACTGGCAGGTTTTCCAGCTTCAGGCATGGCGTGGATTGATATTCTGGTATTTATATATATTGATATAAATCTGGTACTTACCGTTTACATATCAGGTTCGACGGATGGTCCTGATGGATTTACCAGAAGACCATGTGGAAGAACAGCTTGGGAAGTACAAATAACCTGGTCTGCTGACATTACTTTAGTTAGGGTCATAAGATAGCAGGACCTGTCTATGCTTTGACTGGTGTCCTGCCTAGCCATTAAATCTTAAGCATCTGATTTTCTTCTTCACACTATTTATTACAACTTTTTATAATCTCAGTATAAGCCGTTATTTTACTTTAAGCCTGTAAATGTGACTAAATATCAGGAACTGGTTCACAATATGCAAACTACTTAGGCTAAGACACAAAGCCACACAGGAAGGCAAACGACTGCTAGAAATTTAGCACACACTTTGATAGGTTTTTGTGTTTTATTTACGAAAAACAAAAGGAGCTTGTTGAGTCACACAGACTCCTGGTTAGCAGTTACATCAAATATTAGCTTCTATGTCTCCCCCACAACCCCCCACCCCCATCTCACAGGCCTTTGCTGCAATAAACAAGCCTAAAACTACTTACATTGAATCCTTGATTTTCTCAATGACTGACATGAACAGGAAGGTACTATAAACAGCTCAAAAAAGGTATAAGAAAGTTACAATAATCCTGCATGCACATAAAGTTTTTTTATTTTTTATTTTTTTACCTTTTTAAATATAAAAAGAACTATTATACCTTGACCAGGGCCTAAAAATGAACTAATAAGTGGTGAATATATATTTATTTATACTTTTTAATCTTTCAGCTGTAGTGACATCAATCCAGCAAATATTTTTGAGAACTTTCTGCTGCAGGCAGAAAAATGTTTTTATGGGGTTTTGCAATTCACTGCAGTTGCACTGCAGAATAAGACAAAACACCACAGCAATAGTGAAACATCAACTTGCTTTAAGAGTTTAGTTAAATCAGAAAACCACCCAATGGGATTCAGTCCAGTCAAGAACACAAGGGGTAATGCCAACAAATGATCATCTGACATATTAAATTAATGCATCTGGAAGCCAATATTTCATACTTAAGAGGAAGACCTGTGTCCTTTCATTACCAGCAAGTTATTAGCTATCAAGATTCTGTGTAAGGTAAAATAATGGGGGAACCATAGTACAAAAGAAAACAGAACACTATTTTCTGTTTGGGCAGTACCCTGAACATTCAGAGTCTAGTGTTATAGTCAATGTACAGTCAGACGTAAAACATTAAGGACACATTTCTTAAAAAAAAAAAAAAAGGACTGGTTTGAATTCACAAAAATATTGGTGCCCCTTTCTTTAGTTCAAATGAAAAGCTTCGCTGACAATGCTAATATGACCAAAAAAAAGGAATTTTACATTCATCACTAATAAGGGCGGGCAAACACGGTGCGTACCAAGTATAAAGGGGGGGGGGGGGCTGGCGAATATTTAAAAACCCAAACAAACAATTATAGTAAAGAATGAACACCACAACATATGTCTGTTTTGATGTGTTGAAACCAGATGAAGCATTTGAAATTAAAGCTAAAAAATATATTAAAACAATGGGTTAAATATCAGATAACTCTCAGTTCAGGGTGAGGAATAAAACCTTAACTTGAACGAGATAAAAAAATAATAACTATAAAATAAAACCAAATTTTTATAATAAAAATATCCAGAAAATTAATACTGCATTTCCCTAAGCTCATTTATTGCTTGCTTTGTAATGTTGCCAGTGTGAACAATGCTCATTTTGGGATGTCATAGACTTTTGTACATCAAGTAGTAACTGCCACGCTTGGGTAAAATGTTCCAGTTACCCTGAACAACTTTCCCCAGGTTCTGTAGGACACAGATGTATAGTCCACTGACACATCATTGGAAAACAATGGACTGATCAGTATAAAATATAAATTTAAGTCACAGACAGAGATGTGTCAGTGGTTGCCAAGAATAAATGATAATAACTCTCCCAGAAACAAAAGTTAACGCCACGACTGCATTATAAATAATGAACTTACTTCATAGCACATTATCATATTTTGGCCTAGTAAAGTCAAACCCCCCACCCCACCTATTAAAGGGCATTTATATCCAAACATTTCTCTTGATTGTCCTACGGAATGGACTACAGAACGCCAGGAGATATTCTGACATACAAGGGGGAAAAACCATGAGTGGAAATCAGCACATTCAAATCACTATGCTAATCAGGTTCAATATTTGAAAACAGCAAAGTGAAATATAAAAACATGAGCAACATATGTGAATTCCTTACTAGATACTATCCCTATCAAGGAAAGCACAGAAGGAAAAACAGAATAGAAAAACACACCCAAAAACCACATACAATTCTGCAAATAACTCCAGGAGAAATGTCTTATATATGGGGAAAGAAAAGCTGACAATATAGTAGCCTGTTCCCAAATTCCTTAATCCAACACTTTTTACATTAGAATGAAGAACCCATATACAGGTACAGATAGCCATGATACAAGTAAAGCATTGCTTTGGCAGTTACAGAAATACAGCAACACTGTAAGGTTGTGTGTGGGTTGGTTGGGGGCAGAAGAAAGATTTGCCAATTTTTTATACTCTTTCTATGAAAACTGTTGATAAAAGCACTATGCATTTTTTTGTTGTTTCGTGCAGAACGCACCAGATCAAATAAATTACAAAGGTAGATTCTATACTTATATATAAATATACATTTATGCCGTTGTTTCTGGAATGTGGAGAGGGTTTGAAGGTCAACTGAAATGTGCTATTTGAATGATGGAGTCATCAACCAAAAAACAAAAAACGGTTCCAAGATTAAAGTTGTCTCTCCTGAAGACGAAGCTGGATGGGAAAACCTGGGCTCCTCCTCAGAGATGCAGTTGAACATTTTCTGGATTTCTTTTTTAAAGTCACACAGACATTGTACTAAGTACACATTGTCAAAACAATTTCAATTGGCAAGGCCTCGGTCCCTCAAAAAAAACAAAAAAACTTTCATTTGCCCAATTAAAAATATTTTTTTAAATGCTTGTTTCATGGCTTTCGCTTGGGTAGTACCGCACATCTCCCTTTGAGGGCCAGTGAAAGAAACCCAGACCAGGTCAAGTTGAGTTTATTTTCTTTAAATTCTTTTCTCTTCCCCCCCACCCCTTGCTATCATTCCAAGATATTTATATAAAAAAAACTATTCTCTGCGATGGTGGTACTTTTTACTGTAACGTCTTATATAAAATGTCTTCAGTCTCAGAGGAAAACGATGGTTACTGCATATAATGTTCGTGGGTTTTTTTTTTCCTTAAGAAAAAAAAAAAAAACAGGAAGTGAAAGGCGCAGAGGATGGCCTGTTTCAGTTGGAGTCGCTGCTGTCCGAGCTGGAGCCGCTGGAGCTGCTGCTGCCTGAGTCTGACGAGCTGCTGCTCCCGCTGAGCCGGGAGGACCCTCCTGCCTGTGCCGAGCCTGCCTTCTCTGCTGGGGAGAGGGAGAGAGATCAGGGTGCGCCTAGCTCCACACCTCAGAGGCTGTTTCCCCCTTACACTGCCCTACTGCCCCAAGGCTCACCCAAGCTCAGAACAAACTGAACCAATACAGGATTACACCTAGCACTTCCTGAACTGGCCCATAGCTCACCCACACTTAAATCGATTTGAATCAATAGTGTTTTACATGTAAGACAGGCTATCAAGCTGATTTATTTATTTTCAAAACTGCATTATGGCGAATATAGCAGATCATGAACTTAAAACAACATAAAACGCCATCCAGGAACTAAGAGGAAGTAATGTAACACCGTCAACCGTGACTGGACAATAGCAGACCATTTAGTTGAACTAATTTCTATACCAATGTAATTATTGCGTGCTCCAATTAAGATTTTACTAATTTAATTTATAGTCAAGTACAGTGAAACAAGTTAGAGTAAAATACTAGAACATAAACATTCTACCTGCAATATAATTTTTTTCAGGGGCAAATTTCTCAAGAGCACAAAATTATATTTATTGGCGGCTCAGAATTTACACAGTCATGGGAAAGCCAACAGAATCCTCCTGCCTCCACCACTAAGCACAGATTTCCGTTATGTGTAAGAACAGAACATCGGCATGCTTGCGCAAGCAAGCACAAACGCATGGACACACACACACACACACACACATACACACACGCGCACACACATGCGCACACACACGCGCACACACACACGCACGCATGGACAGACGAAGGATACTCATGAGCAATGGAGAAGCGGTGCGTACTGAAGGAAGAAAAGAACAAAGAGGGCTTCCACCTCCCAAGCATTCCCCGTGAGGTACACCTTTCCATAGGCACGCCTGATAGCTTCGACAACAATAAAATAAATACAAAAAAACTCAAGCTTTAGAGTTTTAAAAAAGCCTTTTGCATTTGAGTCACTTCCTTAGCTAAGCAAAGTCGGCCCAGCGCACACGAGGACCTCACCTTCTGTACATCGTCATCGGCAACCTTACGCACTGGTTCGTTCCTGCATGACGCGACTCAGTGTGTCAATGAACGGGGTGGGGTCAGTGGAGAGCTGACAGGAGGGAGCGGCCCTCATCTTAAACTCCGACGAGAAAATCTAGCAATCCGGGCCTTAGGTTTATGGGGAAGGCCTTTAGGAAAACGGGTCCTCCAAGCAAAAGTCACTGGGTGGTTTACTGCCTATCCTGCCTATGCCACTATGCACACAGTCGGTAGCCTGTTGCGCGGCGCCCACCCCTGAAGCGCGGGTACCTTTTTTGGGCGGTTTCTTGTTGTTGTTCAGCTGTCCGCTCACGTCCTGCAGCCTCTTTTCTAACTCTTTCTTCTTTTCCTGAGCCAGTTCCTCCTTAGACTTGGGGCTCTTTTTCCCCGTGCCCACTGCAGGAGACACACAGCGGGGTGCCAGGTCAGTGACAGGCTCAGACCTCGCTTTCGTGGCAACGTGCAGCCCCACCCGCTGCTGCTGCTGCTGCGTTTTTTACCCTCGAACACTATCTGCCGCAGTTTTTAACTAAGGGAGATTTCTCCATAACCAGGTACCGGCAGCTAACAAGCCGATTCGGTTAGAAGTCCCCTGCCTTGAGTTCGATTTGAGGCTGTTTCCCTAGCAAAACCGTAGGCCAAACCAACCGGAAAAAAAAAGGCAAGGCTACAACAAAATGAAAAAGGAAACCTAATCAAGATACACAACCAACAGGCGTCCACAGGGAGTCGGGGGAGAGATGCCAGCTCAGGAAGGAAGAAAGGCTTAAAGAGCCCTGCAGCACCCAAAGCCAGAGAAGAGGAGGGGAGGGGTGGTGCAGGCAGCCTCTCCGGCCTGCGAAAGCCCTCTGAGATACCGGAGGGCGGGAGCGCTGAACTTACGCAGAGGTTTCCGCTGTTTCTTCTGCAAGCAGGATTTGACGTATCGCTCCAGCTCACGCAGCGTGGAGGGCTTGAGCGTCTCGAAGTCGATCTCGATCTCGTCGGGGTTGGAGTCGCGCAGCGAGGGCTCGCGGGACTGGATGATGTGGACCACGCGGCCCAGCTTCTCGCCCGGCAGCCGGTTGATGTCCAGGCTGAGCTGCCGCTTCTCATCGTAGGTCATGGGCAGGGAATCCTCTTCGTCTGACTCGTAGCTCGCCCCTGGCAGTTTGGCCCCCTTTTTTGGTGTCCTGCAAATTTTAGTCAGAGCTGCGTTACGGCTTTTCCCTCTCTTGAGATGGATGTTCAACTTTGCACTAAGAGAAGGAGGAATGTAAAGGTTATTGTGGCCACATAAGCAAACAGAGTTTCATACAGTACTTTAGTATGGGCTTGCATGAGGGTAGGTTGCTGAGACTTTTAAAACATAATTTAAGAACAACATCAGAAACTTGATTCTTGGAGAACACCAAAGGATATTACAGGTTGCTCTAAACTGTCTATCTAAAACCGTTTCATTAAGCTTAACAAATTAGCAAATAAAATGCAGAGGAAATATAAAGCGCCCCTTTAAAAGATGAACTAATACTGCCTTTTTGGCAGATATCTGTTCATTCAGCGGTTTCTCAAAGACTGGGGAAGTTATGATTAAGAAGCACAAGCAATCAGCCCGTGGTTGGTTGGGTTGGTTCAGCCCCAGAACGAGGCCAGAAGAAAGGAGGTACCTGCTGGCCGTCACAGTGCTGTTGGCTTTCCGGACTGGGGCCTTCTTCTGCTGGGCCAGCTTAGCTTGCTGCGTGGACTTGGGCTTCTTCTCGTCCTCGGGTTTCGCCTTGCCGTGCTTCTCCTTATCCTTCTCTTTCTCCTTATCCTTTTTCTTCCGGTCTTTCTCCTTTTCCTTCTTCTCCTTCTTCTTCTTTGGTTTGCTCACAGGGGCTTGGGACAGAGCGGCCAGTTGTTCGTGGACAGCCTTGAGCTGGGGAGAGAGGCGGAGAGGTGGGTCAGCCTTCAACCGTGATGGGGTTGGGGGAGGTGCTAGAGAGGGATTGGGGACTGAAGGCATTTAGTGAGAACATTCAGCATTTTCAACTGCAGTACATACATGATAATACATTGTATGGGTGTCATGTATTAAATTATGAAATAAAGTTATATTTTTTTTTCCCCCCAGGAATTATTTCCTCTATATTGCTTCGTAATAGCTCACCATTATTTCTCTTAGCTGTAGAATGCTTGCAGGCTAATACTTGTGTTGCTTACCTAGTGCTTTACAGTACCCAGTACCAAGTAAATGCTTGGTAAGATATATTTTACTGATTACATTCCAGTAGTTTAAATTCAATAGTTCTCATCAATGTTGCCATGTTTTATTATCGGGAAAACGTTTTATTTGCATTTGGATAAACTGCACCCATTTTTAGAACTATCCTGAATGGAACAAGTACAAAAAACATATCGGGGTAAAAACCTGAGGATCACTTAATTTCCTTTTTTGATGCATTACTCACACTGGCCCAAACATAAAGTAGCAAACAAGATAAATTTTGGTCACGAGAAACCAGCGAACTGGACTGCACTGGGTAAGCAATCCAAGAGGTATTTACCGCTTTCTTAAATACCCAAGAGGGTGGAACAGGAATAAAGACCCTGAGGACAGTATATGCTGCCAGGTGAAGAGTAACAAAGCACGAGATTCAGAAACACAACACAACTCTTAGAGGTCTCTTAGAACTAGACTAAAACAAAATAAATGAAACCAAGAGGCATGGTGGAAACTGCCTGCTCTCGACCCCTCTCGGTTCCTCTGCTGCCCGGACCCAGTCTCACGCGGCGGAGAATGGGAGGAACAAGGCGAGAGCAGGCCAAAATGAGGGCGCGGAGAGAGAGAGAAAGAGACACACCGTGCATCCCCTGTTCCAACTTCCACCTCCCCTGTAGCTGCCTCCCCCAGCTTAACCCTCTACCGCTCACTCAACAAGGTGTAACAAAAATAAACCAAATAAATAACAAAAACAAAAAAAAAAAGTTATTTTAAATAAGGAGTTAGTGGGGACCGGGAAGTAAAAAGTAAATCACCTGAAAACGTTTGGCACACCCGTTTTTTTTCCCCGCCCTGTTACCATTGGGGTGCTCCAGAGAGAATTGCTGGTAAGAAAGCCAAAGGGAAATCAGGGGACAAGATAGAATACTCCAAAAGATCATGTTAAAATTGTTACCACAACAAGCTACTTCATAATCAGAGCTAGAATATACTACCGCTAATGTAAATTCAGCCATCACTATGTTATTTTAAAAATGAGATCTACATTTACAGCATGCAATGCCATGTACAAGGCGGTGGCTTCAAATACAGTATTTGAGGCGGTAGAGGGTTAACTTTCAGTCCTATCAATAGGCAGTTAAAAGACAGCTCTGTAAAGCGGTGTGAGGTTTGCATAACTGTAGGGTAAGAGGGGAGGGTCTGACTAAAGGGTGGGAGGTGTCCAGAGCACGGCTCTGCCCCACTCCTGTCCCTCCACCCTTTTGCGCTTTTTTGGATCTTGGTCCTCGGTTGTGAAAACCCACCTGTTGAGAACCCACCTGTTCCTGCAGCTCAGCGAGCCGGGTGGCCCGTTCCTCCTCCGAGTCGGAGCTGTCGGAGCTGGAGGAGTCGCCGCTGCTCTCGCTGCTCGCCGTGCTCTTGCTCACCACTGCGGTGGTGGTGGGCGGGGCGGTGGGCAGGGCCGGCTCCGCCGGCTCGTCTGGCATCTTTGCAAAGCGCATCTCAAACACATCCTGAGGGAGACAGAAGCAGTGGCGTTATGCGCGTATCAGAATTTCACAAAAGCCAATGCTTTCTTCAAAGATCAAGCATCACATGGAATGCACACAAGTGAGAAAAAACAAGTTTGGACATTGATAGGCACATCTGCACATACCTGTAGTTTCCTGGCCATGGCTACAACCTCGTGATCGGGTGGATTGTACTTGTAACAATTTGAGAACATTAACCGGATGTCTGCTGCAAAACTTTGGGCATCCTGGTACTCACGACTATCCATCTTTTTCTGCAAATAAACAGCAACCTTTCTCAAAAAGCCCAACTGCTTGGAACCAATACAGTAAGCCAACCTCTCATCTCTTTATCTCCAGCTGGTATAAGAGGTATAACTGAAATGCTTGAATGCATCAGAATTAATTTAGCTAAAGAGCCTTGGATTAGTCCCATTACTAAAATACATGCTGAATATGTAATATTATTTTGTGATATTACTGAAAATCATTTTGTTTCATGGCAATTTTAAAAAAACCTAATTTCAACCATAATGTTTTAGTGCTTTTAAGTACAGTATGAAGTATAAAGTCTGCCAATGAGAAAACTGTCATCAATTACATAAAAAAACTCACTGAAGTTATTTGACTTTCTCAGAGAACTCCTTTATTCACCCAATATTCAAAGTCAATACTTTTCCTCAACCAAACCCCCTGTGGAAACCCTGAGTGGAGAGGGACAATTAAGGGTCGTTCTGTGGCTATGTGCAGGTGAGTAGGAAGGACATACTTTGACAGTGCTGAGGTCCATGGGGTGCTTGATGATTTCATGGTAGTCGTGCAGCTCCAGGGCCTCGGCATCCACAGGCTTGTAGAAGGGCCAGGCGTAGGCGGCGTGCTTCTTGGAGAGCATCTCCTTCAGGATGGTGTCGCAGTACCGGAGGTGCTCGTTCAGCTTGCCCTTCTTGCCTGCATGCTGGGGCACTTCTCCGTCCTCCAGATCTTTTTTGGGGGGCTTGATGGGACGGCCCGTGCTTTCCCGCCGTGACACCACCTTGCCTTGCTTGGGATCCTGGATAGGGGTGGGAGACTCGCTTCTGCTTGCCGTGATTGCAGAGGTAGTGGGAGTTGTGGTGTCTGCTTTTCGCTTCACCCCCTTCCTCTGCAGGGAGAGAAGAGGAGAGACACACCGGCACACCAATCATGTGACATTACTGCACAAATTCTACCATCAACTCTTCATTAAAGCATAAATTTTACTTGGAGAGAAAAACATCAGTTAAATCCCATGCAAAGAAAAACACCCTATGTATGAACAAGTTACGCCTAACAGAATTGCCGTTGTTAGGGAACCTCAATTGAAACCATTTTTACAAAAATCACCCAACAAAACGGCCCTCATGATGTCACACATCCACCTGGAGACAGGACCCTCATGGATGTTAGGACTCACTTTGACCACAGGTTGTGCGGTAGGAACGACAGGCATCATGGGTGCCACGGGGGGCAGAGCCTGGACTGGCACGGTGTTGGGTGTGATGGTGGGAACAGGAGTGGCTGCAATGACAGGCGTCTGCGACACCTGGGTGGGGCTGCTTGGGAAGGACGACGGCGGGGAGGCAGAGGAGACCGCCAGCACCTGCTGGGTCTCTGTGGGAAGAAATGAGAGAGGGAGCGATGAGGAGAGCCCGTAGTCGCCCCCAACCCCAGGAACAACGGAAGCAAGATCCTTCAACAATACTGTGAAAGGCTACAAAATGTATAGCTTGCTTTCAACAGTCAAGATTCTTTAATAATTTATTCACATAGACTTGCTGGTAACCACAGATTCATGAGGGTATATCGCTCCCCTGTAATATCTATTCTAAAATACATAATTAAAAAAGAATCAAAAGGGAAAAGTTCAGATCTTGTAGAGCTTGTCTGTATCTTAAATATAATGACCATATTATTTCTGCAGAAGTTACACCCTAACAATAAGAACTCTATGTATGATCATCTTACTTAGTGAGTACCAATGAAACTTTTTTACTGATGAAAAAGGATAAGATTATAAAAATGAGTAACATTGCCAGTGAAGAGCTGATCAATAAAGCTGTTATTTACACAATAGCCATTAAATACGGTTAATCTTAATGCCAATTTGAACAGACCTCCCGCCCCGTCATTGTTGTTCATGCTTGATCTGGGGAAGGACAGGGCGTCATTCTGGCGCTCAGCAGTTTTAGTACAAACAGAGTTGCACCCAGAGTTACACACCCTACATCACACTCGCTTTGCTTCTGTCTCCGCCATTGCCAAAGCATGTAAGCTCTTTTTGAGCCTATGAAGTCTCAAATTTATGGTTTTCATAAAATAAGGCCTTTTTTTTTTTAATTGTTCACTTTTAAAAATGTATTACTTTGATTTTTTAACAAGGTATATGTACCTACCAGTTAGAGTATATTTATAGACTTGGTATAGGATACTGCAATGTGTATTCCCCATTTGATTCTTTGAACTGTATTTGAATGCCTGGAGCCAAACTAAGTGTCATGTTCCAAAATAATGTTAGGAATGTGATATCATGACTGGTATCTCATTATGAAACCACTGAAAGTTTTCCGAGGATATATTAAATTTCAATATATACAATTTCCGAGGATATATTTCTGGATATGATCAAATCAAAATTAGTATACAATTACTTTACCACTAGGTCAAATAATGAACCCTTTAGAATCTGTACAATGTAAATGTTAACTAAACATATTTTGTATTTGAAAGAATTGTAATCGATAAAATTGCTTGATAAAATATCAATGAAAGAACATACACGAACCTTTATAGTTTATATACACACATTCATTTATAAGAACAGATTATAATTTGTTAGCTGTCCGATAACACCCTAGAAGTTAGACTCGGCCAATGGCCCTATAAATGGGCTGTCATCTGGACCAAAAATTGAGATTCGAACATTTGAGTTAAGCATTAAATGTTAACATTCAAATTTATTTGAATATATGCGTAAAAATATGTCCACAGTAGTAGAGTATTGTAATGCTAACTTACTTCCACAAGAGGGCCAGCATCTACTAATAAAGAGACCACACATGGTACATGCTTCGTTTTCACGTTAAAGATTTATTAACTGAACAACAAGTTATCTCCCGTGCCAGGCTTCGGAAATATCTGGCGACATTTGCATATGAACCAAAAACATCAAAGAATAATAGCCTAAAAATAATGGGTCAATAGTAATTCAACACGGTTTAAGTAGGCTACCGGCTATCTAAAAAATTCTGTATGCTATACCTTGCGAATCAATTTTTAAAAATCTGCATCCCATGTTAAAAGCGACAGTATCAGTTTACAAGACAGCTTGTTATTCAGGATTATCTGCTAAGAACACAAGCTAATTAGCTAATTGCAGCAGCTGTTTAGGCTAAATTACGCTACAACCCAATAACAGATTCGAAAGGTTTTTATTTTTTACCATTACAAACCTAAGAACACAAGCTAATTGGAGGCTATATTGTGCTACAACCCAAAATGTTTAAAAAAATGTTTTAAGTATATATTGTTTTACCATTACAAACCTTACAATTCACGTTTTAATATTCCAACTGTACTCACGATCAAATACTATTCAAATTTCGAATCTGAATATGACAGTCCTAACTGGCCAGTCTATTTCCTTGTCTGTTGTGTTTCATTAATTACCTATCTCAGGGCTCCCTACTGGTTTGCGCCCCTTGCCTTTAGGGGCGGGTGGCAGCAGTTCCACCTCCTCCTGGGGCATCTGGGCCACTTTCTGCAGGAAAATCTTCTCCAGGGCCTGCGCCATCAGAACAATGTCGTCTGTAGGCTGAAGGTGACAGGGGGGAGTTGAGAAAATCGTGTATTGGTAAGGATATATTTGAGGTTGTGTAACAGAAACAAAGAGCGACTCTTGGCGGGCTCTATTTCAAGGGCCTACCTTGTTGTAGATATAACAGTTGGTAAACATGGTGTTGAAGTCCTGCATACACTCGCTGGCACTCCAGTAGTAGTTGTTCTCCAGTCTCTTTTTGATGGTCCCCATATCCATAGGGTTCTTGATTATTTTATGGTAATCCTGTGATAGCAGGGAAGAGAACTACACATTACACACTACAACCTCGAGGTGCATAAATCCAAGAGTTTAGGTAAATTAAAAACCAAAACCAATTTGAAGCACCAACCTATTACTGGTCCTTTTAAGCGCTGTCTTAAAATATAGACGTATCTCTGAACCCTAAAAAATACAGCTCAGTTCATTATATTGTGCTCACCGGGAGACCTAATTTGATGGCGTCGACAGGTTGATAGAAGGGCCATGCAAACTGGTGCTTCCAGAGTGTTTTCACCACCACATTCTGCATGTACTGCAGCTGGTTGGTCTTCCGGCCAGGCTTGCTGGGGTTGGTGATCTCGGGCGGCGGGGGGTTGACTCCCGGGGGCGGGGCTTGGATGGCCGAGGGAACTGCCGACATGCTGGCGTGGGGACGGGGGAGGGATGAGGGGGGAAGTGTTGGTCAGTCTGAAGCTCTCCTTGTTTTCGGTTTCCCTGCGTCCTCAGTGAATGTGGTGTCTCTCTCTCTGCTCGTTGCTCTCCGGTGCGGATGCACATCCCATTTCAGGGCCTGACTTGGAAAGCTCTGCCAAACATAACAGGTAGGGATTAGGTGTCGGAGCAGCAGGGGGACGTGGTTTCACAAGACACAATAAGACCAGGACATCACTGATATCCAGTCCTCATAACATTACATTATCTGCCATAGCCCATCTCTCATGGCAATAGTGGAGCAGGAAAAAGAAAAAATAAGACAGGCTCTTATCAATGTAATAAAGCTGAAATTCTTTGAAACCTGTAAACTAAAGGAATACCATCTAATACCCCAGAATACTCCCAGGTTAGGATCAACAGCTGACAGGGCCCATTTTCTCAAAACGTAAACGCATGATACAACTTCCACCTGCTGGAGTTAAGCACAGACAGCACAGTTAAATATTCAATGCTCATTCCGTGGGCTGAACTGTGCCTTCTAAAACAGCACAAGAAAGGAAACATTTATCATCAAATAAGAGCAACCCCATCCTCTCATCTGAATTTCTGTCTTAAACTGCCAATCAAAACAACACTTCAGACCTACTGATTCAGTCAAAAGAGTGAAAGGTCAACTGGGAGAGAGGCACTAGGGAGATCAATTTGGACTCATTGAGGATTGATCATAAACTTGTCGAATTCTTTGTCACTGAGTGTCATTTCTGAGTTAAACTTCCATTACAAAATCATTTTTCATTAATCGTTTTCAATATACTGAAAGATGATTTAATTTTTATAATGTTAATGCAGCTTTATTGAGTTAATCACCTTGCCGACCTTTATCCAAAGCAACTTACAATTTTACAAGTACACATCCAAATATTTCTCTAAAGTCATTTTTGGGGATTGGATAATGGAATCCTGTCTTGATCACTTCAGACATAATGAACAGTATACTATAGTCTCATCACTTAACACTCACTTTACTTACATAATTAATTACATTATAGATTATTTAAAGAAGCTGTTCCTGCAATGTTACAAGGCTGTAGCCTGTTTATCGAAGCATTGGTTGTTTTCCCCAAGGCATTATCTTATCTGGCTAGCTTTGTGTGCAAATGGATAATCAGTTATTAAGCTTGTTTGGCGATTGTGCTATAACTGACAAACTGTTGTGCATTAAACTAATTTGATGGTCGAAGGTGGTCCAATGGTGATCAAGCATAATTAATAAGAT
Organism: Hiodon alosoides; assembly: GCA_025775065.1. Classification (NCBI taxonomy): domain Eukaryota; kingdom Metazoa; phylum Chordata; class Actinopteri; order Hiodontiformes; family Hiodontidae; genus Hiodon; species Hiodon alosoides. The sequence continues at coordinate 2,444,864 of JAOYSI010000024.1, read as the reverse complement.
CTGCAATAGCAGAAATATTTATGCAATACATGTGTATATGAACTGAAGATATTCAGATTTAATACTGCAGTGCAGGGATATGCCAAATTGGGCTCAAATCTTTCAAAGCAAAATAAAGAACTGCAACCCAAAGAAAATTTAAATGAAGTGTTATGTGATGTTTTACCCTCTTTTGCCAAGGAGAGGGGTGCCTTTTTGTTATGCTGCCACTCAAAGGTGTATATATACACATTACACTAAAACTGTTTTAAAGCATAAAAATATAATATTTCCACAAAAAATAGCCCATTTCCTAAGGGAATAATGTTCATAGACACTTCTGGCAGCTATAATGTGTGGTATTGAAACTATCAGATTTTTTTGAACAGATCTCTCAAAGGAAAACCCAGTGGCCCTTTCTCTCAGGTAGGCAGGATGGAGAGAAAATATTGAGAATTAACTAAAAGCATCAGCATAAACGACAATCTCAGAGCAACAGTGCTGCAGTAAATGAAAAGGTAACCTCAGCACAGGAATGACTTGAAGTGAGAAGAACCCAATGGCAGGATGCTATTAGCAACCATATACACACCATCCGGTAAAGAAGGATAATGAACGGTTCTTAAACCTGCCTTATTTCTTTTAAAATCATGTTAAGAAACAAATGAAAATAAATAAAACAATTCATTTCCCCTTGTTTCTTAAAAAAATTAATTATCCAACATTTTTAACCACTGCCTTGACATTCAACAAGGTAATAAATAAGTACAATGGCTTAAATAAACAGGACCCAAAAAAAACCTTGCTTGTATCAGGTGGAAGATCAACAGATGGGTCAGTGTGGTAATGACGTAAATAAAGGCCTCCCACAATCAATCAGTTCCATGTGACAATCTGTTGACACTGCAAACAGAACAATGGCCACCGATTTATGCTTGCCAAAACAGCCAGGGCTTTGTCAGGAATGGATGCTGTTTAAACCTTCAAAGCGATTTGGCTGCAAACGCTCCCGGTTGCCAATTGCATCCTCTCCCAACTAAATAAATCAGACAAAAGAAAGTGATGTAGCATCTACATTTTTTGGAAAGAAAAACATATAAACAGATCTTAAACAAGTTACAATGCTCAAGATTCTACATATTAACAAGTTATACCCTTCATTTAAAGTCATAGCTCAAGAGTTTAAAAAGTAACCAAGCTACAACCATTAATTCACCTCAACGCCCCTACACGACTTCAAACAACTGCCCATCACAAAAACAAATTTAAAAAATACCTTTGCTATCTCAACATATGCTAAACGGCAGGGTTCCATGTTGGAGGACCAGATAACTTTACAAACACTGACAGGAAAATAACTGAACATTATTGGGCATAATACTATAGAGAGAAAAAACTGTAGTAGCAAGTCACAGAACACTGTCTATACTAGAACGAAAAAAAGCTTTATAGCAAACACTAAACAGCTCGAATTCAGGTTATGTTCTACCACACATGCATATGGTTAAACAACAGTAGCAACTGTGGCCTAGAACACACCGTTTTCGCTTTACTCGATATTAGTCAAGATCTCTGCCCAACTTTATTTTACAGGTAAGTCCCAGTATATATATAACAGTATAGTGTTATAACCACTGTATTTTTTTAATTTACAATGAATGCTAAATAGTTTCTAAAAAAGTCTTACAATGTATAGCTTCTAGTTGATTGATTATAATCTCATTGTGATTTAAAGTATCAAACTGCGCGTGAGTGAAGAATCGGACCAAAAATTTACCAATTAATATGAAAATATAAAAAGCGACGTGTTCTACGAAAGAATTAAATACTAGAAAACTAGCCGAAATTGACGGCTAGTGCCATTGGCTTGTTAAAAGTCATTTAAATTAATTTAAACACATCACTGACGTTAAAAAGCAACAACGCTTTGTAAAGGCGAACCCAAACTCAAATAATTCTGAAACTGTGCGATACCACGCTGTTGCTCCTAGTTTATACGATGGTCTTTTGTGCCGTTCGTCCTTAAAAATGACATTTATTTGTCATTTAAAAAAATAAATTTCCAAAATTTACTTAAACAAAACTACTAAGGAGATCATCTACTCTAACTTATCCCATGACCAGTTAAGATTTCTCAAATATAAACAGATTATACCTGAATATTTTTGCCAATTAGAGTAAAACGTATGCTTTTTGATAGTATGTGCGCGCGCGTGGGGGCTATTCCACAAGGAGGGATAAATGTGAATGAATTTGTGGATATAATTACCAAATAACGTAGTTAGCGACTAGCCAACAACTTAGCATACCCGGATTCGTGATTTTATGAATGGAACGTCAAAATCCCCCGCTGTGACGTAGTCGGTATGTTAGCCGTTTTCCATAAAATTCGATGGTGCAAAAACAAACATGCATAGCAACTATAAACATTGAAGACGAAAAAAAAAAAATCAAATGATTTAAACATAAACCCACATAAGAAGAATGGGGGGGGTCCACTTATTTTGGTCTTCAAATGGATACATTGGGAATTAGCCAGCGAACTAATACTAATACCTAAACATGTGCATTTAAGGTAATTATGTTAAAAACCTGTGACCCAGTGCATTTGTTATTTCTATACAAATCGCAAACTGGATGATACGTCCAACAACGGGATGCACAGCAATCCTTAATTGAAATATAATATAAATAGTTTTCACTCCACACATTTAAAAGATGGCGGGCAGAGGAAAGATAGGGTACAGTGAGAAATGCAGTCAATCTTATTAGGATAGCTAGCCGTATCTGCCATACGAAAACCCCACCATGTACACAAGCCATGCACTTAGCTAGTAAGCCATTAAACTATATCAAACTAAACAAGTTAAAGCGAAATCTTAATTACAAAAAAAAGCTTAAAGCATTTTCATTTCTCGACGTGAACTTCGCACAGTATATATTAACCCCAAACGAATCCAGGCTTTGTTGCATTGTTGCAAAGCACCGGGGTAGCCTTGTTGAAAAATATAGCCACCACTTGAGGCTCATTGTATTTTATAAATATCCAAAACAGCTCACAGAGAAATGTACAACCCAAAACATAACAAGCACTAAAGAGGAAAATATATATATACGTTTATTACTTTTTCCCCTCTGCGGCTCCAACAGCGTTTTGCTTGCAGTCGTCCTAGCTGCTTTTATTTCAACGAACTAGCATAACAGACGAGGTAGCCCCAGTCCACTGCCCATGCGTGGTGGCGCCTGGTACCATGGTCCTTGTTGTGCGCTACTGAGGTAGCGACCTTGGCAAAACACATTTTTCTTGGTTATGAGAACTACGTGTCCCAACGTGCAATTCATAAGGTAGCGTTGGTGTTTTGGCCCTTGTAGCAGATCTACTATGGTTGGGATGATCAAATGATAAGATGTAATAAAACATAACATCTTTAGGTATAAGATCTTTAGGTTCATAGTATAAGACGCATACTATATTTTGCCCAGAAGCGGTTTATTTCGTATTTTATTTTAAAGATTTCTGTTTCTATCAAAATCTATTCGTCGCCGTCTTTCCCCGCGAGGTTCAATCGAGTGTTACAAAACCTGTCTACACGTCATTACACAGTAGATTGGTGGCAAGTTGCTGTTACTCACCGTAACAATAAAGTAAATGTCGGTCTGTGGTTTTGAATTTATATAGGTAGCGAACATATGAAGTTACATTTTTTCACGAAATTTCTTTGAAAGTGGCCTAAGATCATCTTGGACCAATCCCAAACAGAATGGATTTTAATGGCTGCAACTACAAAGTGTTTCGCAACCCCGATTTTAGGGACCGCAGTTTATTCTTTCTTTCGTAGAAATAGACACTGTTTCTGTTGATATTAGCTTTATCACAGTAATATTTTTTATTGCTTCCCCTAATAAAAACTGAAACGGATACAATCTCAAATATTGGATAAATAAAAACTGAAACGGATACAATCTCAAATATTGGATAAATAAAATAGTGGTTCAGCGACATTATCGGTTTATGATCCAAATCACAGAGGAGAAATTCTGTACTTCAGAGGATGTGTTTTATATGTGTTGCTCCAGTAAGTATACAAATGTCTGAAATTGTCATTTTTAAATATATCATAATCAGTTATGGTGAGATATTAAAATAAGAATTATTCTGGCTGTGGTAGGGAGGTTAAGAAAATACTGTAAATATTGAAACCAATAATTATAATTATTGTAACATCCCAGTTTTAGTAACCCTAATGACCCCTGGCCTATTAGTGAGGCTTCAGGATCGGCTACACTGCCCTAACAATTTGTCGCCCAAGTCTTCACTCAAAAAGGCCTGATTGCCTGCTCGTCTTGCACATTTTTCCCACTGATGTGACATCCCGGGGGTTGGGCTACAGTGAGATTTGAACCCAGGTCTCCTGTTTCTTCAGGGCTTCTGGATTTCAGGATTAAGCTTCTGGATTGCTACATTATATTTTGACTGATAAGAGTCAGTGCTTCTTCACCTTACTACTACCTTAGATACTGTTCATCACCAGATAAGAATAAGTGAAAAGATTTGAAAGATTTGAATAAGTGATGCTAGTATTAAAGGAAGTGTTCTATCCTATTTTAGGCCATACCAAACAAATAAACGATGACTTGTCAGAATTCAATGATGTATGCTTTTCCACGTGGTTCAATCTTAGTTCCCATACTCTTCAACCTTTACTTGTTACTACTAGTTGATGTAAATTGTAAACATAGGATGAACATTCACTGCTATGCAGATGACGCACAGCTGTACTCACCCGCAAAACCAGGGACAGCTTACATGTTGCCAGAATGGAATCATGCCTCAAAGACATTCACATGCACACAAAAACTGTGTCTACAACACACCAGCCTTATTATCAATTAACCTTCTAGTCCCTTAAAATCGCCTGAGATGGAAATGGATTCTTGCCCTAAGAAAGGAAAATGCTAAATCTGGTGGTAGAGCTTTCTTGCATGGAGCCCCTTTTCTTCAGTATAGAATATGTAATTTTAAATTATAAACATATCTGTTTGTCCTTTAGCAATCTGTGGTGCTAAGATAGAGGGTGGACTTCTAATATTTCAGGTGCAACGAGATTTGCATGCTGTCGCATCCTTATTCTTATCTTGGAATCCCTTAGTCTTTCTGTTTCTTGAAATTAAAAAATATAAATTAGTCATAAACCTTTAGACAATTTTCATATAATACAAAGTTCTTTAAAACCAGCACCACTACAGTATAATTATTATTTATCCTTGTCCTGTACCTCAGTTGCCAAAAGTACACATAATTAGTTCTAACTCCGAAGTTAAAGTAAACAGTATGATGTATACAGTATACATTAGCAATCTTTGATAATCAAAAGTACTATATTGATATTAAATACCAATTTTAAATAAGTATCTGGTATAAACAGTCCATATAAAATAAAGGCCTAACTGTAGGCCCATTCCCTCGATGTATTACCGAAATGTGATAAAATTACCGCCACGAGCCGCCATTTTAAAATTAACTGTTTAACCCAGTGACTTTATCGCACAAGGATTCAAGGTCCTTGTCCTCCACCAGCGCCAAATAGTGCTCTTTGTCCTCTTGTGGGTCCGAACCGTCCGGTTGTATCTAATTTGTAGCAGCCTGAGGTTGGGGTGACTTTACCTGTTCCTGCCGGCTCTGGTTGCTCCAGCAGTGCTGGGGCCTGGGTCAGCAGTGATGGTTCAACTGACAGAACCGGCACCAAAGTTGCCTCTTCATTCCCAGAGGATGCTGTTAGCATCGGCATCATACCATTTACGGAAAAAAATTACTGAAACTTTTTTACGTAATATCACGGTCTTCTTTTTAGGGTTCCTCCAGAATGGAGGAAGCCTATTGTTTCTGTACATTTTATTATTATTATTATTATTATTATTATTATTATTATTAGTAGTAGTAGTAGTAGTAGTAGTAGTAGTATTAATGTTATTATTCTGTGTCCTCGATCATGCTCTTTTACACAGAAACTACATGGTTAAAAATGCTATACCTAAGATATATTCTTGTATTTAAATGACACTGGTTAATCTTTTTAAGGATCACATCACTGTTCCTTGCATCACTGCTTAAGTGATGGGCAAGAAGTAAATGGATTGCCCCATAAAACTAGCATACACTCTGGTCCACATTCAAACCCATGACTGATGAATCAGAATTGGGAAATAATGAAAGGAAAATGTTCATTTATTATGCCTTTTGATTGTTTCTCGGAAAATATGAATTTTACATATATTAAATTGTATAAACGTATATACACATTGTATAAACATATATAAACGTAGACATTGTTTGTCTACGTTTAGAATGAAAGCATTAGGATACTTATCGTTTACAACACTTAACATTTGCGTCAGCAGCGTGGACACCGCCATGTCCATATTCCAGTTCACATATCAATAAGTAATTGAGGGCAAGAGTGTTTCCTGGATTTTGTTCCACCCATTAAACTAAACTATGACATTAAACAATCCCCTGTTGTGCAAACTTCATGTTATAAGTCCCAGACAATTAACACATTTTACTTTTTTCTACTCTGATTTTTTCTTGTGAGGTTGCACTGTTCATTTGGATTATTTACCTGGTACTAGAAAACATTATTGCTTTTATGTTGTTCCATAATTCCACAGTGAATTACTGAGTTTTTGGGGGGGGGGGGGGGGGGGGGGGGGGGGGGGGGGGGGGGGGGGGGGGGGGGGGGGGGGGGGGGGGGGGGG
>JAOYSI010000024.1:2424011-2438029 GCA_025775065.1 Hiodon alosoides | reverse complement strand
TACAAGAACTACGAAACAAACACATTATTAACATTATTTACAGTCCGGGAGCCAGGCTTCCCAGCAGCCCCCTCGGGCATGGCTAAAGCCCATTGGCGGGGGAAGCGCTGCTTGCCATCCCCGTTACAATATATTGCCAACGATTAAAAAAACAATCTCTGAAATCAATTAAACACACTATTTAGTGTTTAAGTAGATTGGGTGATATAGCAGAAAGTACGAAATACTCTGAATATGTATTGCCCTTCGTAAAGCATCATATCTGTCTTGACCAAAACTGTGGCATGCATCTGCCGAGCGCACCGGGGCCGAGCAGGGACACGTATACGCACACCGGCACCTGCAAGAAATAAGACGTAATGATAATACACCTGCCTGTTCCCTCAGTAGATGCCTTGTGCATGGGAGAGAGCTGGAGACACAAAGACGAGCAAGACTGAGTCTGACTGATTCTCCCAGAAGAAAATGCCGTATAGCTCACGACTTTGTGTTCGGTGTAGATTTACGGATGTGTTTTATTTCGAGGGCATTCTTTTGTCAACTAACAGAATTTGGAATGAACAAGCTAAACGTGACTCCAGAAAGCAAGTTAGCAAAACACATAATAAGCGAGTACATAATAGCGAGTTAAATGCAATTACTAATAATTAGTATTTATTACAATAACTGTTGTCTGTTGTAATTGTTGTAGTATTGTTGAAAATATTTTCGTAATCTTCTATTAATTTCTGTTTTGCCTGTTTCCAGGTTCTGTTTAACAGTCGGTAACCCAGTAATTGGTCTTCGGTTGCTGTATTGTGCCCTTATACATTTGCGTTCAAACCAAGCTAAACCTCTCTCCGCAGTGAGATTTCTTACCGGGAAAAATAAACTATTTTTCTAGCGAACTAGCGACGTTTACTTCTTTTATTTTCGTGTGCGTGATAGCCCTTCGTCTTCCTCAGTTTTTTTTTTTTGCTAAGAAAAATCTCCTAGCTAATGGCCGTACGTTTTCTGAAGCAATTCAGGTAGTACCCAGTTCAAGTGTATAGCAGGGAACCACTCTTTGGAATCGGAACATGGACCCTTCGGGTTATAATCCTCATATATTCTCCGCTACACAAACGGAAGCCCCAAGAAAAGACCCATCACACTTTAAGTCTCTTCAGTGATACACAACCATAATTATAGGTACCATCTAGTATGGCTAGTTTCCCGGGATACCTGTACCTGTAACTGGAATCAGTAACTTTCTGGCTATGTGTTAATTTGAACCATTTCCAAAAATTCTAACCATACATCAAAAAAGGTTTATTACTTGTTTTTTGTGCATAAATGATGGAAAAGAATCAATTTGCTTTGGTTCGATCTGTATACTTAGTACAACGTGACAATATAATGTTGTACTAGGTATATAGTCAAAATGCAGGAAGAATAAAATGAAAAATAATTTAATTGTGGTAATAACCCATTGGTGAGAAAAGAATACAATTAATATATGTATGTAATACTGAACTATTTTGTTCCTGATTTATGAAAACAAGAACTTTATTTTTAATGTGCATATATCAAATAAAATATATGCAGTGTATTTGTAAAAATTCAGTTAGCAGTAAGAAAGCATTTGCACAACAGTTTTTTTTTTATTAGTATCTTCATTTATTGTGGCATCATTAGTATTACCACATTAAGATGATATAACGTTAAATTCCCTCTACAAAAGGAAAATGTGAGAATATATTGTCCTTATAAATTCTACATTAAAAAGACAGCATTCGTCAATACCTTATATATTAATATTTCATATTAGCAGCCGCTTTTGAGGAATTTAAAATAACTATCTCACCTGCAGACGCCAAAAACGTTATTTAAACGTCTATTTTTATGATTATTGATTAATTTAATATCTCAATTGACTCGCTGGAATTCTTTCAATGTCACTTGGTTAAATTTCGAGGCAATCTTTTATAAATGTTGATCTGAAAGAGGGAGAAAGTTAGTGATGTTTTTTTTCTTAGAAAATTGTCATTATTTAATGCATAATGCATTATTTATTTATTTACTTTGATTCACAGTTCTAGAGACATAACTTTATTAACACTATGTTAATCTCATCCACAGTATAATTCCTTTTTCGCCTCGTTCTCTCGTTTCTTCCACTTGAATTTCCCACACGGTTTGACGTCATATCCGCTTTCAGAACCGTGGCTAGCTCCCGCTCTACCAGTTTTCCATCTGGTTTGCCTATGTGTTCCTCACTGAGTAACAAACTTTTTGCAATAAGTGTCATAATTGCTTGCATCATTAAAAAATTTGGGCTTTGCAAATAAATATCAGCCAAAGCAGTGGTCATAAAATAAACGAAGAACCTGGACGTAAACAACGAGAAACCGCGGTGCAATAAATATGTAAAGGGACGGCTTTCAAAAAGAGATTTATTGGTTTCCTTTTCTTCGGAGGTGAAGCTCTAACAAGAGGAGGATTATTTCCAGAGAAGGCAACCCGAGGGGAAAGAGATAACTGCATGTGAAAGCGCTTCAGAGGCGAGAAATGCAGCCCGCAAGCAAGCTTCTGGGTCTTTTCCTCTTGGTCTTGATGGGAAAAGAACTCACCCAAGTAGGTTCATGGCGCCATTTTACTACCCCGATCTAAATCTATATTGTAGAATATTGTACTGGCAGTTTACACTCAGTTTACACTGAGGTGAGTAAGACTCCAGAGAACTGGTCGATCGTGATTCTACGGACTAAATTGGTTTGTGACGACAAAATGAATAGCGGTTCTCGCGAGGTGCAACTGCCCGAAATGGATAAATAAAAATAAATAATTCATTTTATAATAATAGATGTAAATTATGGTTTTCAAGTTCTTTTGTTTAAGTGGTTTAGTCAAGTACTGCCTCAGTAAGGCATTTGTAAGCAATTTGAAATATATGATTGTGCCCGCACGCCTTCAGAGCTTGATCAGAACTTAGTGGGCTGTTTTCTTCTAAAATAAACATGCCTGTTCAACAAAAATATGACTGTGTATTTGGCTGAAGTTTATTTTGTATGCCTCACAAGTCTTTTACATACAATTATATAGGGAAAGGATTGGATAAACGCAGTTGTGTTTGGATGGCTTTATAATAGTTTAGTGAATTACCATGCACAAAAAATCGGTTGATATCAACTCAAGTGATACTGTAATAAATTTCAAAATTGCTTTTTTAAATATCGCATTGGTTGGTCCTCACACCTACGAGCGGAATTTCATGCTCGGTTGAATTACAATTTAGCCTATAGAACCAAAGTCAGTTCTGTGTATTTCGGTCAATCCTTTCAATTTTTCCGGTATGTGGCCTACAGTTGGCACCCACGTCGACAAGAATAACAACATAAATGTATATTGGATTGAATGATACACTGTCTTGATTATATAGGCAAACACTGAGTAATACAATATTTATATTAAAAATAGGGTTTTAGTTGTACTGCGGAGAGCTTTCTCTTTTGTTCGACCTATTTTCTATTAACAAATAATGATTTATTTTAACCCGTATCAAAGGAATTCGGCCAGCAATGCTTCCCGTTTTTTGGAGAATCCAATTGGTGGAATGTAATTAAGATATTCCCATTTTCAAAATTATGTTGTCATGCCAATACCTTAGGCAACTAGTTTTGAGCAAAAATTGTATTTTATTAATGGCTGATGTATTCGTAACAGCCACGGATGAAAGATTGCTTTGTGTAAGATATTGTTTTGGTTTTAATTAATAATAACAAAACAATGCAATCACATCCGGAGTGGACGTAGGCGCGAAAATCCACCATTGAGAAGTTGGAAACTGCAGCTTCTTCCTCACATTTGATTTATTTTTAAAAACTTTCTTTTTATAATGCTGTAACCTAAATGGTCTGGCATGAACTTTATCCGTTTGATTTTTGAAGCAGTATTTTCCTTAGTTATAAAGGAAAGAAAGAGAGTGGGAAAAACAGAGGGGGGGGGGGGAGACACGTTTGCTGACTGCGTAATTAGCACCTGCAGCTGTAAATTAGATGTCAGTTTTAAGCATACTTCAAACGCTGCGCATATTCTGACATATATCAGTCAAGTTATGTTTTGAGAAAATCATATGGGCATGTTAAACTATTATATATGATACTCTCAAACCTATTTTTGTTCCTGAAAGGTCATGACAGGCTGAAGTCTATAAGAGGTTGTACTACATAAGGTGCACTAACTAATGGTTAAACTTTTTTGTTTAAATTTGGAATTGCAATTATTTTTGTGTTTTCTCCGCTATTTGAAATCGGAAATTGTTATTATGCATCTCAGCTTGTCACTACGAATCCTGCAGATGCACAAGGAGGAGAGTGAGAAAGTCCAATTGTTTTTTTGTTTTTTTTGGTTTTTTGTTTTTGTTTTTTTATCCAATAGGAGCCGCGTGTTAGCGACAATTCAAGAGAAGCCCTGCTGATAACCACCGAACCCAGCTGAAAATCGATAGTGGACTAGAAAGTTATCATGGTTAGTTTTTTAGTGTTCTAGAAGGCACTAGAAGTGTAATTTTTTATCTCCTGAAATGCAAGAAATAGATTGCGTTTTTTGTTAGATGTCCTCTATAGTACATTATATTTGCTGTAAATCTTTTTAGTAAGAAGAGTTTATTTAAAGTAAAGCTCCCATATACAGCTATGCTGATTTAGGTATTATGTGTAATCCCAGCTCCCTCCCATTAACGTAATTAAATCATTAAATCAATTGTGCCTAGTAGATTAAAGATGACAGAATATGTGAGATTATGTGAGGTATGTGAGATTTAAAAAATAATAATAATTAAAAAAAATTTTGAATGGCCATTGTTTTGTCAGTTTTTCTCCCCTATTTGGAATAGTCAGTCATGTTTATGTATCTCAGCTTGTTTCTATGACTCCTGCCCCCACATATGGGGAGGGTGAGGAATACAACTAGTCTCCTCCAATCCTGGTCACCTTCAAGCCACCCGTCTCTTTTCCACTCCACAGGCTACACAGCCCACTCATGAGAGGTTCAACGGCGTCTGGAGGAGAGGCATGTTCCTCTCAACAGCACTGTAAGCCTGCAGGAGCCTGGGGGCAGTGCTTAGGCAAGCGCCTTTTCTGTCTGAGCCTCTGAGGCCCTAAATCTCTTTATAGCCTTAAGATTTGTTATTGATTGCTAAATATCTTTCAGTGAGTCAACCCACTTAATGCTATTACATTCACACACAAAAAAACAAGTGAGTGAAAAGGACTCATGAAATGCAGTATTAACCCTTTAATGATACCTATTTAGCAAAAATAATTATTCCCAAAGAAATAGAGATTCCTTCTCACTTTTGAAGAATAATTCCAAAAATTTTTGGGTTGTAAAATATTAATAGTTAATAGTATAATTAATTACTTCAAATGAAAATTAAAAGCCTCTATGGTGTTTAAATAAGTAGCACCATTCAAATGCGATCAAATGCCTTTTAAGCATCAATTGACAAGTGTCAGCTCTATATTTTTGTACAGCTCTTGATTCCTAGTACAGCTCTAGAAGCGATAATTCGTAGTGAAAGATGTTATAGTATTTTTAAATTTTTTATAAACCCAGCTTGATCAATATGAGTAATGTATGGGAGAACCTTTGTAATTCTGTAATCGATAACCGTAGACAAAATTTGTGTATTGCAACCCAGTAAACTTACAGGTGTAAAGTGGGAGAGGGAGGAACCTTCTCAGCCTGGTTTTGGTTTTACTGATATACAGTAACTGTTTGATACATTGATTTAGGTAAAGACTTGCAGATTGACACAAGTTTAATAAGACCCAAAAATACAGGAGGTTGTCCCACAATGTTAAATAAAATGAATTGTTAAATCTATCCATCCTGCGAACCTTTCTTTTTAGAAATGCCTTGATGGCCTCTACTACCTCCTACTACCTTCTGAAATCTGTTTGAATCATTTTGCTATTTTTAGAGATAATCAATTGCTGAGCTGTGACAGTCTTCTGACAGATTGCTTTTAGGAATGTAGCATCACAGTAGCTCACTAGGCAATGGAGAATGCTTCATCATAGGACATAGATATCAACAACTTAGGCTGGGACAACATATAAACATTGAAAACTGCTAATCATGTTTAATAAAATGGTATTTTCTAAATATCTTTTTCTACTCATAAAAAACGCTATTAAATACAACTTTATTAAAAGCATTAACTGGTAGTCAATGCTTTGATTTGATCCCAGCCCTAGTTACCTACATCAACCTGTGGAAACTGATGTGGACTCTAGCATCATTATGAAGCATCTAAGCACATGGTTCTGTCACATATGCTTATTTGTTGAACTCATAAGAAACAATTATTTGTGAGACAATATTTAATTCACTGCGGTCCACGGCCTAATGCCCTTGCAATACTTGATTCCTCATGCTTGTCAAGCCTTTATTGGCTGTAGCCCTTACCTCTTTTAGTGACTTCAGCTTTACAACCACTCCTTGAGGCACATCCATGACATTCACACAAATGCATGGTAAAACCAATTATCAAAGATAAATGTTCAAATAAAGGTCTCCGTCTAAAGGCATTCATTTATGTATACTGAACAAGAGGACTGCAGGTGGAATTTTTAAAATACCAGTCTCATGCAAATATAAGCTTCCTGTTTAATATTTATATTGTATAAGTTGTATTCATTACATTTGATGTACTCCCTGTAGCTGGCTTCATAAATATTTTTTTTAAACCTATGCAATTAAATTATTTAATGACGCTTGTATCGTGATGATAATGACTAGTATATCACTCTAAAAAGCTAGCTAAACATGTTTTTTATATGATACCTACTACTGCGCATCGCTGCTGGGTAGCGTTAAGGTGTTATAATTTAACACATTAACTAAGTTGAACTACTTCTCCTCTCCTCCTCTAGGCATAATAAAAAACAATTTCGATCATTTTCGGGCAATGTCCAATGTGAGACAGTCCGGACTTTGGGCACGGGCTCTATACCAAGCTCCCCACGTGCAATATGGATTACCACGGGAATTTTTGGCTAAGAAGGGTATGATGATTGTTTTTGTGAAACATAGAACGCACAGACATGTCGGTACCTTTACCTAAGATTGGGGTTGTGCTAAGCACAATGGCTATGATCCCGAATTGGATGTCCCAGATGCTGCCCTCTTTGGTAGGACTCAACACAACCAAGCTCACGACCGCACCCGGAGCGATACCAGATCGCAGTACCGGAGTAAGTTTGGCTCTTGTTATTTTAAAAATCAGGGTTGAAAAAAGTTTTTCCATTTTTGAAGTAAGAACATCAAGAACGGGGCTCTTCAAGCTAAATGTTATAATTAAATTGTACTCGTTAAGAGTCAGTGATTACAATTTTACTAATGGTGGTACATTATTGGTGAGAGTCTGCATGAGTTTAATTGCTGTATCATTGTGACATCTTTAGGGATGGCTAAATTGTTGTGGTTTCTAAGCCAAAATAAATGAAAAGTCATGGTAAAGATCCCTGAATGCATTCAACAATTATAACCCCAATTCCGAAAAAGTTGGGACAGTATGGAAAATTCTAATTAAAAAATAGAGGAGTGATTTGTAAATTTGACTTGTATTTAAACAAAAAATGTATAAAGACAAGGTATTTGATGTTTTACCTAATCAACTGCATAGTTTTTTGAAGGTAAACACATTTATTTTGAAATTGATGCATGCAACACGTTCCAAAAAAGTTGGGACAGGGGAAATTTAGGACTAATAGCGATGTGACAAGTTGAAATAAGAAGGTGATGTGAAACAGGCGAGGCAATCCTGTAATCATAGTATATAAGGAGCCTCCAAAAAAGGCCTTGTTCTTCACGAGCAAGGATGGGTCGAGGCTTGCAAACAGATGCGTCAGAGAATAATCCCAACACTTTGAGAACAAAATTCCCCAAAGAAAAATCGGTAGGATTTTGGGCTTTTCACTTTCTGCAGTGCACAATATAATTAAAAGATTCAAGGAATCTCAGTGCGTAAAGGGCAAGGCCAAAAACCACTTCTGAATGCGCGTGATCTCCCTCAGACGTCACTGTCTTAACAACCGTCATGACTCTGTAATGGATATCCTGACATGGGCTCGGGAATAATTTGGTAAACCTTTGTCAGTCAACACCATTCACCGCTGCATCCACAGATGCAAGTTAAGGCTTTACTATACAAAGCAGAAGCCAGCAGGACAACGCCAAATCACATTATGCCTGGATTACAAGTACTTGGTTGCATAAGCAGAGTGGGGGTGCTAGCATGGCCTGCCTACAGTCCTGACCTGTCTCCGATTGTGAATGTGTCACATTATGAAGCGCAATATAAAGCAACGAAGGCCCTGTACAGTTGCGCAGCTGAAGAAATGCATAATGGATGAAGGGGGGAAAACTTAACCAACTGGTGTCTTCAGTGCCCAAAAGCTTAATAAGTGTTATTAAAATAAAAGGTGATGTTACTCAGTGGTAAACATTCGACTGTCCCAACTGGAGTGTGTTGCAGTCATCAGATTTGAAATTAGTGTATATTTAAAAAAATAAATTAAATTCACAAAGTAAAACATCAAATAATGTGTTAATAATGTGTTTTCAATATAGTACAGGGTGAATTGAATTTTCAAATGACTCTTTTTGTTTGTTTTTTTGCATTTTCCATACTATCCCAACTCTTTTGGAATTGGGGTTGTATTTTGCAGATTGATCTGATCATTTCATGTTTTACAAATGCTCGTCATTTATATTTAAATGTTATTTCTCACATGTATGATAAATAATAACATTATATTCTTTACCTATAGTGCCTATGTGAAAGGATTTAATGAGAGGCATGTCTAACGGTTCCACACAGAAATTATGCATAAAAGTGTCAGTGCTGATGCATGTTTAAGCGCTTCCCAAGTTCGAGAAACAAATCTGACAGACGGGCAAAACATAAATATATGTTCTCTGATTACCAAGGATGGGTGGATAGGTTACTACTGATTATAATCAGTCTGGTGTCACACCTGACACCAGATGTTTTAAGTCATCCAACATTCCTTTTTATGTGTTCAGGTATACAAAGAACCCCTGCCATCATTTCATTATTAAAGGAGATATTTGCATTTTTACATCTTAATGTGCCACTAAAATCATTATTAAAACTGAGAAGCAGGAAAGTCGCACCCAAAATGAGCAAATTATCGATTCCTCATACTTGTCAGTTTCTGCATGCCCAATCAATTGTGATCCTCACTTGATAAAGCTTATTTGATTACTTTGAGTATTTTTTTTAACTGGCAGTCAAATTTCTGAATTATGCTATATATTACATCACTCAAAATTGAAAATAATAATAAACATAATATGGTTACCAGAAATCAAAAGAGCTTTAGGTTTTTTGGCACTTTTGGCCAAAACTTTTCCACTTATGTTCTTTTTGTTAATCCCTCTTTTTTAAATACCATTTCTCTACAGTTTATCATTTACCCTCTATCAACCTCTCTTACCTCTGCCCAGGTGCTACCTGCAAATCCTGAGGAGTCATGGCAGGTGTACAGCTCAGCCCAGGACGGGGATGGCAGGTGTATTTGCACAGTGGTGGCACCCCAGCAGAACATGTGTTCACGAGATGCCAGGACCAAACAGCTGAGGCAGCTGCTGGAAAAAGTAATGTAAACAACAGCTTACCTTCATCTATCTGCTATAAAAATCAACTGGTTTTTTATATTTTTTACAATGCCTTTGCATATTTAAATGTAGTTAGAGCTTGCCTTTTGTTGGAAAAAATTATGATTTAGATTTTTAAATTAAATTTTAAATTAAGATTTAGAGATATCTGTTATGTAGACTAACTTGCTGCCATAACAGTATGTGAAATTTACTAATTGCATCACTACTGGTAAATATAGCCACTGAATTCCTGTTTGTATATTGTGTTTCAAACCGCTCGGTCATGCTGGTCCCCTTGTGAAAGCTGTCTTTGCTGACAGAAAAACAGCATCCAAATATGCATTTGCAAGAACTAAAACAACTGTTATAACTGAAACATTAGCATCAACATCATCCAAATGCCTTGGGACCAAACAATTATGGAAAACAATTTCTGTCTCTTGCAACTGACAGGATAAACAACTGTATCCAATTGTACAATTTTAATAAAGACACAATTGTGAACATTTTTTCCGTATATACTTTTAACCCTGCTACTCCACCTTAACATGTGCTACTGTTTTTATGCTCAAATTATGGGATTTCACCTATGTTAGGATATGGGATTGGCACCTCTGTTGAGTCTCCATAATACATGTTGGATCGTTGCTACGAATTCTGCCCCAACACACGGAGTCCATTTGCTTAGCATTACTATTATTCTTGATTTAAATTGACTTGTTCAGGCTACTGTCAGTATTTAAGAGAAAGGTAGGTATTAAGTTAACCAACACGTGTAGCAAATAAGATACTACACTATGATTGGTCT
This sequence comes from Hiodon alosoides, assembly GCA_025775065.1. Taxonomy (NCBI): domain Eukaryota; kingdom Metazoa; phylum Chordata; class Actinopteri; order Hiodontiformes; family Hiodontidae; genus Hiodon; species Hiodon alosoides. The sequence goes on along the minus strand of JAOYSI010000024.1, from coordinate 2,427,570 downwards.
TATCTGATCCAATAGCCTTCTAGTTATTTTACACACTTTCCACCTGCCCTAACCTGGGCAATGCTCTTCAAATCTGGACTCAAACCTGCAAAATCCAGACAATGGGGCTCAGTCTGTACTTGGGCCAGTACTATTACTGAACTACACTGGAGGGCTAATACTGTATATATGTAGAAAAGGATTGTTTAAAAAAAAAAAAAAAAACAATTTGTATCAATTTGCCACTCAGGAAAAACAAAAATGAAAAGTTTCAAAATTCTTGTTCTGCATGCTTTTCCTAAAAACATAATTGCCATAAAAGCATAATTCTAAAAATTGAGCTGACCAATGACATGACATTCATCACACAAGGTATCCTAATCACTGGTTTGCATCCTCATCTAGGTCCATAACATGACACAGTCCATCCAGGTTTTGGACCAGCGCACCCAAAGAGACCTACAGTATGTGGAGAAGATGGAAATCCAGTTACGTGGTCTGGAGAGTAAATTCCAACTGGTGGAGGAAAGCCACAGACAGAACATTGCCAAACAATACAAGGTACAGTACACCGACAAACCCCATGGTTGACCAGACAGCTGTATGCTACAGATGGTTTTGGCTTACGATATCTTCCCTGCCTACATATCTTATATACACACCGTAATCAAAGCAAAGTTTAAGTCCGGCAAAGTATGTTTTTTCTTAAAAACATTCCTTACATTACTGACTCAGGCCATCACAATGAACCTTGGGTAACTTCTTCCTACAGCCACATACCCATTCTAAGAAATAATAAAAATTATTATCTTACCGCTTTCATTATTAAAGCATCCTGTATTTACAATAGTTAAATATAGATGTGAATATTGACATGCACAGTGGCTTTGTGTGAGTCACATTATTTTAGCTTAAGTTTTTAACACATTTGCATAAATGTCTGTGAATCTCTACACAATGTGTAATACGGCATGTGAAAATGAAGTTATCCTGCATGATGTAAGCATTAACCAGATCTGTACTTCATATTTGTCACATTTGAGCGATGTTTGCCATTGGGAATGTAGAGAAGTTTGTTTATTGTGTGTGTATTAGACAGGCTAGTGAGATAGATCCCTCAACAGTATCTCATCTTCTTGCTTGCAGGGCTAACTTTATGAAATTGTATCTCTGCCGCAGAGAATGAAGAGGCAGTTATACCCAATGTAACCCAGAACTGGGCCACTGAATTGCATTTCTTATTTTTTTGCAATCCCTTTGAATTTAGCACCTTTAACACTGAAGGACACCTGAACCCCACAGCACTCTTCCTGCATGTAACTGTGGAAGCATTCCATGAATATTTTTTAAATATATTTTTCATTTATTATTATTATTGTTTTAATTTTGCTTTAACAGTGCATATTTGGTTACTGGTGTTACTAAAAACAAAAAACTTTGTTGTGTGTGATAAAGCATGTAACTCATTTTAAAAGATGAAATAAAATAAAGACCTTTCCCAATTGTTTTGGTGTACTGAATACTATTTCATTTGGCTTGTAAATTGGATTGTGTAGCATCTGCTCTTGATACTGTTAAAGGTATCAGGCATACAATGCAGTCACTATAGGGAGATAGTCATTGGTAGGCAAGACAGGTGTTTGGCGAGAATTTGCAGGCATGACACTGAACCAAGCTCATTTCAACCTTTCAGGCAATAAGAGCGAAAATGGAAGAACTTAGGCCACTGATTCCAGTGTTGGAGGAGTACAAAGCCGATGCAAAATTGGTAATGCAGTTTAAAGAGGAGGTCCAGAATGTGACGTCAGTTCTAAATTAACCTCAGGAGGAGATCGGAGCCTATGACTACGAGGAGTTCCAGAGCAGAGTGTCAAATCTTGAGGAGAGGCTCCGCAAGCAACACAGTCACCCTTTTTTCTTCAGTACCTCTAACTATAACATGCAGACAACATTACCCAATAACCTTTTCTGCTTTTCTGCCTGGTGCATATGCATGGATTAATTTGTTCTTATATAGTCATGAATTACATTTTCTTTATTTAGCACTCAGAGTTATTCAGAGTGACTAACAGCCGGAGCATATAACAGCAAGATATTACAAAAGGATACAACTGACATTAGATTCACTATAATTTCTCCCTTTAGTGACATTTTAGTTTGTTCTTATGGTCACAGCACAAACTGGAAATCCCAAGTGATCACTGCATTTATTTTTATTCATGAATATCTTCTATAAAAATCCGCCTATGCAATCAATGAAATCTGTAGATGGGTTTCACATTTTACTAGGGGTGTAGCGATTCAGTAATTTTCTTGATGTATCAAGCAAAATGCCACAAATTGAACTGCATTAATCTCTCAACAGCAGTTTTATAATTAATCGTTCTTGTATCTGGAAACAATCAATTTTAAATGCTTAGATTTTTGTATTTATTTACTCACTTATAACAAGTGTGTTGCAAATGAGTCGCTTACGGTATGCACTCATTGTCTCGTGCTTCACTGTCCCTAACAGTTTGTTCAATTTGTTCAGAGCAGCACTAAACCGGTACTCAGTCCCACTCGCCAAAGAGAGAACCGTCTATTTACTTTTTTCCAGATATTTAGTTGAAAATTAGCACTAGCTCGCTCACTATGGCAGCAGTGTCAATAGCTGGTCTGAAATACCTGCACTACACTGCAGTTAGAGGGGAAGCGTTCCATTAGAACTCCATTGTTCTGCAACATCAATTTTAGAATATCAAAGGAATCCATACTTAGAATATGTGGTGGGAATTCGCCTCCCTTTACATTTACATTAAAAACTTTGTGCGCGTGTACATTGATCGGTCTTGCTCTGTAGCTTATGTATCTAAAATATGTATGAAACTCTTTTTCAAAGTTACATCATTCGAAAGAGTACAATTTGTTCTGCCCCATATGTAAATTTCAGTACCATTTAGTACCACTCACGCAAGAAAATCGTGAAGTCTGAGTTTAAGAATACCATTCATTTCAATTGATTTTTTAAAATGTATTTATTTATATATTTTTGTAGCTGTACCCTAGTACGCTTCAACCTCAAATATCAAAAATATATATTTCACAAATGCCACATATAAGAGTTTATTGGAAAGAAAGCAAATCAATATTTAATTTGAGATTGATTTGATCTTTGGCCCCCTATCCCTCGAAAAAATCAAACCAAACCAAAGCGTTTACATTGACTTTAGACAATTACCTCCAATATCCTTTCACTCACATGTTTGGCTATGTCATGGCACAACTGTCTACTAGGTTGATGGTGGAGTGCTTTGCTCCAGACTGTAATAATTATTCTGCAGTGAAAAACTACTAATTTTGTTTACTGTCACACTCCCATATTTAAACAAATATAGTGGTGTAAACAGGTTCACCTGCACGTAAGTGGTTTGCCTAAGGTGCTCTCACATCACCTCTCTAAAACTCTGTCGGCAGTCTGTCGGCAGAAATTTATATACAGCGGGTGAAATAAGTATTGAACGCGTCACAATTTTTCTCAGTAAATATATTTCCAAAGGTGCTATTGACATGAAATTTTCACCAGATGTTGGTAACAACC
>JAOYSI010000024.1:2377852-2423911 GCA_025775065.1 Hiodon alosoides | reverse complement strand
ACACACACACACACACACACACACTTGGAGAGCCCAGCCGCAGCACACAATCATCAGGCTTAGGTGGATTAAATCACCAGGGCTTCTCTTGGCTCAGTGGCTAACCCATGGCCTATGCAATATTACAAAATATAACATGCTTTTATTCTCTTATGCATAGGCTACATAATTTATTATGAAGTTTGAAATTAAAGATGAATGCATTCCTCAATACCATGACTGCTGTTTCAGCTATGCTGCTTCTTCTAATATTTTAAGTGCCATTTTTTATTTTAGTGAATTGACTGAAAATCTTCAAAGTTCGCTTCAGTGCTTTGTACATCAATGGCTTTCAGAACAATTATAATAGAAAATTTGATAAATTAAATGCTAGGCAGCAAAGGTGTCTGTGTGTTTTTTTTGCATTGCTAATAGAACAATAGATCATGTGCCAACTTGAATGTACCCTGTGCTCAAGAAGTGATACATAATTCACCAACGTGGGTTTGACATTTTTTGCACATTTCTTTTAAAAACAGGTAATGTTAAGATTACGAGTTTTTTTTTTTTTTTTTGGACAGTTTCTAACACAGGGTGAATAGTTTGGTGGGAGGCAGATGGAACAAGAGTACAAGAGAGCAGGATGTAACAACGGTGGTGGGTTGTGAGAATAGCGCGCAGCCGAGCCAGGGTGGAGGTGTGGCCCATCGGGGATCCTCCTGGCTGCCCACCTGCTGGTGCTGCACTGTGTGGGCTGGAATGAATCAGTGGACAGCTGGCCCACGCTGCTCAGCTCACACCCCACGCAGTTCTGACCACTCTCTGTACAGCAGAGTCTTTCAAGAACGAAGAAATATTCCTCTCTCTCTCCCTCTCTCTCACACACACACACGCACATACACAAACCCACCTACACACGTTCTCACCCCCACACATGCAGCTAGCAGACGTTGTAAATTCTGAGATGGAATAGGGTAGACTTAACCTTGATGAGAGAGAGAGAGAGCAAGCCGACTGTATATCTATTCTTTCTCTGTCTTCCTGCTTCACGTCTGACTGCAGGCACCCCACACCCCTTCTCCCCCGACCCGAGAAACAAGGCTGAATGTCAAATTAGTCGGTTTGCGACAGTTACATTATACATGACGAGGAGAAACGTTTTATTATCGTATTATATCCTTCTATAGGTGGCTGGGGGAGCTCTTCCCAGTACAGAGGACTGAAACTGCTTCCAGAGGTCAATTCCCCAAACCCTTTGGCCAGCGCTGCTCTGCTGAATGCACCAATTAGCCAGGGAACCTTTAGGTGGTAGAGTGCTGGCAGGTCTATTTCCATGCAATTACTATTTGAAACCTATTTCTTCTGTTGCCAACCACAGGGCTATAAATCTTCTAAACTGCAGCAGAGCGCTTCATTCCCCTGATCCTTCAGTTTTCAAAGAACCTTTATTTTTCTCTCTCTGCCTCCATTTGACCATTATTTTCTGCACTTCCAGGACAGTGGAGTCATGCAGTGGTTTAATCAGTGCTTTGGGAGTGGTACTGCTCTAGACATGGAGTAGACACTGCCAGGACATGCATTAAGTACAGAAATAAAAATATTAAAATCAATACATTAGGGCTGAATCCAGGGATGGGCACATGCCTGGCTGACCTGGCCTTGTTTTAAATTTGGCTTTTATGGAGCCATCACTGCTGGGACAGAATCAATCTCCAAGCGAGAGATTGGGGATAGAAAGATTTCTCAGCTACAAAACAAAAGGGAGAAAAATCTCAATGAAAACCACCCACATTTTTTGTGTCCGCAACAGCAAACCTCTCAAAATTTCTCAGGGCTCTGCAGCACACAAATTAACCTATGGGATTTCCTTCGAGATGGCGTACATACACTCAGACGAATAAAAGGTGATGGGCTGGACCAGAGAAAATATTTGGCAGAGGCCATCAGTGCTGTGCCTAAGCAGCCTGTTATTGGTTAGATCTGTTCTTGATATCACAAACAAATTTTGACCAAGGAAACGGAGGTGGTTTAGCAGTGACATATGAAATAAAATACCTTAAAATATGAAAAGCCCAAACATCTGATAGGATTCAACATGACTTTGGAAAGGGAATCTGACATGGCACCCGTGATATAACGATTCTACACCCTTCACAAAAGCCACCCCCCCCCCCCCCATCTTCCCTTTGACTTGCCTAGGGAATCGTGTGTTGCAAGCAACCGTAAGCCCTGAAACACCATCGACAAAACAGAACATGGTGCGCCTAGCTCTTTATTGTAACAAAGCAGACAGAAGGGGGAAACGGCAAAATGCAAGCTTGATATAGGGGATTGTGGACCACCTAGAACCCAAAGGCACCTTGAACACATCTCTGTGTTATGGTTCCACTTACAGAGGAAATGGTGGAAAATGGATTGGTGCTCTAAACTGTGAAGCGAAATATCCCTTCAGGCTCATCTAACCGCTCATTGTTGAGACTAATGTACTTCAGAGTGTGAAGTGCTTGTTATTCTATGTTACAACCATTAAAGACCCCAGAGTAACCATGCTCAGTACATAATTAGATAATGCTCTATTCTGATCCTCATCCACAAGTATTTTAACAATTTGGTCGACACCCCCCCACCCATGCACACAATCTTTAAATGCTAGCCAGAGGCAAAATTACACATTAAAAATGATAAATTATACATTAATCGTAATCCCACTAAGCAGGCAAAAGGAAGTCAAAATAGAAAGTGTCATTGGGTCTGACAATTTATGCGAGTATATACTTGTTTTCCCACTGCAAATTATAATAACTGTTGCCTTCCCCACATAGAAACAGCATGAAGGCATGAAGGGCAGCCAGACTAAAACTTGGGATGCATTTCTATTTTAAGATTGTTCTGCTGAAAAGCACCTCTGACCATATAGTGTATTTTGGAAGTATCCCGGCTGCATTGTGAGATTTTAGATTATAATGTCAACGTTTGCCTCCAAGTAAGCATTTATTTTGTACCACGGAAAGCAACAAGATTAAACACTGGTGGATCGCAACTGGAAGGTGACAACAGTCAATGTTTATATCCACAAATGACTACATGAAACTCCTTCAAAGGAAGGGGGAAAAAAAGTATTTTTGGCCCACTCTGCCCAAGGACAGATTGTAACTGCGAATGGTAAAGAACACATAACTCCACTCCAGCCACTGAGGGACGTGAAACTTCCAGCTATAGGTAAAATCTAGTTCCCCCTTTTCTGTCTCTGAGCGTATTAGGAAACATATGTGCAATGCATACAAAAAGGCAGACTATTATGTTTTACGATGCAGTTTGATAGAATACTGTGTTATTTATAACTTAAATCTCCATCCCAGCACAGCAACCAGATGCCTTATATACAGTATATATTGCATTCTATTTAAATAATATAATTCAGACCATTAAATAATATAGTTCCGACCATTCTTTTTAAAGCCGCTCTTCTTTGCATTGCAAAAAAGTTAGACATCCCTGTCATTCTGTTTTCTTTTAATAAAAGACTCCATTATCAGAGCAGAAATTGCAATCAGCTGGGTTGGCTAGAATTATTTCTTTCAAGACGAATCCAGCAATTCATCATAAACCAGGTCATAAATAACATTTCAGTACAAAAACTGCAATGTCCCTGTTGTTGTGGTGTAGTAAAGTCCATGGACTTTATACACGGACATGTTATACTTTAAAAATGTTTTATTGGTATGAATGAATGTGGTGTGTGTGCGTGTGTGTGTAGAGGTGGGGGGTGGGTAGGTTGTTACTTTCTTACATAGTTATTAATCAAAGCTAATTTAATTTAATAATGATGGTTATAATATTACACAGGTTTACACCTCATAAACACATAACACAGTTGAGGGCACTCACAACATAAGCTTTCCTTATCATGTACTGCACAGGTGTTCAAGTTTCTCCTGATTAAGAGCTTAGTCTGTGCTACATAGTGAACAGTGTGTGGGGATCCATTCACAAAGACCTAGCGCTGCTTCAATTTGGACGGGCTATACTAAAGGAAATCGTGAATTTTTCTTAAACCTTTGTATCCAAGAGATATCCTTCAGAAGGTAAGGGGCAGTCATACAATTATTTGTTGTTTTTTATTTTTACCTGCAGATATCTTTAAACAGGAGGACATATTTTTGGTAAGCATTTTTCATTTTACCCAGTGATAAAGATGGATGTTTTCTGAAGCAGTTTAAGATAAGTTGCTTGCTGCTTCTTTTATTATTTTTTGCTAGAGATAAACATCACCTGAGGGGTGGGTGTGAAGGGTTGTCTCGTTTGTCAGCTTGTGGGACTTGGACCTTCTGAAAAAAAATCATACTGTGCAAAAAGAAAATTAAGATTTGTTCACAAAAAAGAAATAATAATTTGTCTGAAGAATATTTTCTATAAGCAATACAACATACATAAATTCAATGTGTATAATATCTTCATTACAAGATTGCATTGCTGCCACACAACTAGATAGTATAAGGCAAAGGTTGCTTATGCAAGCAAATGCTGACCTTGGTGCAAAACAGATACAATTCATTACGATGCAAACTGCAGGCACTCCATGCTTCTCTCCACTCATTACAGTGGCCATGATTGATGTGCAAGAGCATTTTATGAATCATTACACATTTCCTATCAGTCCCCCATTAGCATTGTTTTATATAATGAACCAAGTATCATTGTTATAAGTCCAAATGCATATCCAAATATTTGGCTTTCATTTCCCCCAGAAGACAATCACAGAGTCTGAAAGTATATTTAATAATAATTTGTAAAAAAAAATGAGATTAAAAAAAACAACGTTGCATTGGTCCCATTGTGATTAATTAAAACACATCCGAGCCTTTTAGATATTTAAATGTATTTATCCTTGGCATGTTTTAAAATATCTCTGACTGTTTTAATTCAATCAGAGTTTACCACTCATCGAGATCTGGGTCCCTGTTGTAATAAGAACAAGACTGACAACTGAGTGTGCGTCTCAGGAGCAAGGGCATTATGGAGCAAGGACTGATTATGTCTACATTCTGTGGGCTACAGGTGTCCACAAAACTGCGAAATTATTACCATGGCAACACATGCTAAAGCTCGACGACTAGATAAGTGTATTCTGGGTGAACGCAAGTGTCTGGATTTCTGCTTTCTATATGCGACATGGGGTGAGAGCTCTGTGTTTTTTGATAGCGGAAAGCAAGATCGGGAAAGGTCAAATGGTATTTCTCAGTCCCGTAGTCAGAATTTTAATTGCACTTGTAAAAGGGCACATAAATTAAACTTTGCCACACAAGAGCAAAAGGTTTACTGTTACCGGTGAACTGAATTCCAACAACTTCATTCTTCATGCTGAATGGTAAATATTTAGGGACGTCTAAAGTCCAAAGTGATAAAAGCAGGTGTAGTGAAATTATTACTTAAAAAGCCTAGAAAAGGTGGGCTTATTCAAATAGATATGGAACTACAGAGATAAATGGGAATTTGAGATAAAAACAGCTGTGATAATTATAACAAACCTAAATCTTAAATTCTTCTGGCAAAAGCATTGCTTTGCACTGTGGCTTTTAACACGCTAACAGCGCATGTCGCTTTGTCATAAAAACCGTCTTAGCTTCTAAAACAGATGGTGCAATGATTCTTCTGCATCGATTCCACCGGGGCTCAGGACAAACCAGCACGCTTCCAACCTGACTCGAGGCCTGTGGTTTTCATTCAATATATAGGTACGAGTTAACGACGCAGCTTCCCGTGTGGTTTGCCTCCACTGCAGCCAAGAGAATCACATCTACCGTAAATCTGTCTTTTCTGCTCGCTTCAAACGACCAGCAGTAGCAGGCGACTGCCCATGAGAATCCCGCTGTGCGTGCTCATTACAATTTTTATCACGTCACTTGTTTATACGTTTTTGATTTTTACAGAAACGGTCATCTAACTGCTTCCCACAGTTAAGTTGCAAGAGATTTATGTGAGCTTGTATTCCAAGGATCAATGAGATTCTCAACAGGGAGTTTTGTTTTCTATTATGTGTCTCATGTGAAGTGAGCGACTTCAGCGCTGAAAGGCACGCACACAAAGACATGATGTATTTCTAGTTAAAAGGAATTTAAATGTTAATTTCTAAATAACAACCTATTAATGTTTGATACAGCAATAATTATATGTAGGCTATCGATAAAATGTTCCATTGTGTTTATGAATTGTGTCATATTTCTTATTATATACATTATGGTATATTAGTTTAAAGCTAGCTTTACTAACGCGTGTGTGCATACGTTTGAAAAAATAACGTAGTAACCCAGTGACAGGGAAGACAGTGATTAACCTGAAATTTAACAAAGTGATGTATTATTATTTATCTTTAGGGGCTCTTATCGTAAAACATACAATTATCATATCTACCTTCGCAGCGTGTTGAGTCGGATTTAACGTGGCTAAGATTAATTGTAAAATGACCCATTCGCTTCTTGTTTTTGACAGCTCGAGGGACCGGATGCAGTCTCCATAGCAACCTAAACATTGCCAGTTCCAACTCTTAATATTATCGATTTATTCTATCCTTTAAAAGACATGCGCTATGTATAATAATATGATGTCAAGAATATGACCAAATCTGTCATTAAAAAGGAGGCTAAATCAATTTCAGATCAATCCTCTCTATCACCCCCACCCACCATCTTCTTCTCCCCCGCCTCTCTTTTTCTTCTTGAATTTCCCACGCCTTTTTGATGTCATATCCTGTTTCAGCGCTTTGGCTAGCTCCTGCTTTCTCAAAATTTCTCTCTCGGTTCGCTTGCCTCTCCCTCATTGAGAAGCAAACTTCTGAGAAAAGGAGAATACCACGTTATTGCCTAATTTAGTCGTATTCCCTTGCAAATGTCCAGAAAACAATTCAGCAATTGTTAGAGAGAGGAATAGAAGGGTCACTGGGACTGAGAAACTGGGATGCAATAAATATGCAAAGTGACAGCTCCGCAAGCCAGATTTCTTGCTCTCTTTTATTTTGGCGCTGAAGGCTGCGGTGAGGACTGCTATAAGACGTGGGGTCTGTGAAGAGGAGAAGACCATAGAGAGGGGAGAAAGACGATCTGCATGTGAGAGCGCTGGTCCAAGAATCGGATGCACGATATGCAGCCCGCAAGCAAGCTCTTGAGTCTTATCCTCCTCGTCTTGATGGGCACAGAACTCACCCAAGTAGGTTTACAAACGCCATTTTCTCCCACGTTTAAAGCTACATTGGCGCTTAATTAGCGCGACGAGCGAAATATAAACTAGTGACATATTTAAACAGAGTCAGAGAATTAGTTAGATTCCGCTTAATCGGATAAACAACGATTACTTCCCGCTTAAATTATTGTGCTGTTAAGTACGCGAGCAGAGACTGACAGCGGCAGGGTTCCGTCAGCTTCGCCTAAAAAATATTCTGCTCGTCAAAATACATACCAAGACCAAAGAAAATATTGAAAAACGGAGAACTTGTTTTATGATTAAATGAGAGTACGGGTGCGGTCAGGGGTCACTTTTTACAAAGTGTACAAAATCCTTTGTTTTTTTTTTTTTAGGGTAGGTCGATCTGTTGGCACAAAGTTTATGTTTTCACGGTACTGAGAAACGAATAACCATTTGTCAGTTTATGATATGATATTGTTTGCCTCGATTAATATAATTTTACAGTATAAATTAAAACAAGTAAACAATGAAAGAAAGTAAACAATCCCTCGGCAAAACATACGCGAAATGAGAAATGTATCTTATCTAGTTGCGGTCGATCACATATGTGAAGTGTGAGTCCCTTTTTTCATAAATGTCCCAGAAAAGTTTATATGATTTGAGCATGGATAACGTCCAACACGTAATACCCCCCTCAGTGTGTGTGCGTGTGTGTGCGCGCGCGTGTGTTTGGCGTGAGGGTGGCTGATGCAGACATATTTCAAACACATATACAACACACATCAAACGAATAGAGATGTAATTCTAGATAAAGGATAAATTGTGGACTGCGGTCATCTTGATTCAAATTCTTCGATAGTTTCCATGCTACATGAAGAAAAAAAGTACAATTACGTGTTAATAAATAACCTACAACAAATTATATCCACCTGAAAAATCAACAAACAAGACAGGCGTATTTTTGAAAACTATTTAAGATTAAAAGTTAGCCAAGATATTTAAATATGTATTTGATTCATGAAGTGGGCATATTAATTAATGTTACTAAAAAAACATCTTCAGTGTTCAATTTTATCCGGTAGTTGAGTACGGTCTGTAGGGACCGTTGAAGATATCTCCTGCCATTTTCAACGACACCCTCTAGACCTCGTGGAGGACAGGGATCGGTTCTATCTGAGGTTTTGACACTGTAACACAGAAACCGGGGGTAAAACCGAGAAACGCTGAAGAGAAAACACGAGGAACGAGGAACTAGATTCTATTTTATCACGACCAATGGGCACCTACTAATATAAAACAAAAGTAGCACATGGTTTTTCTTGTCCAAGTCTTGTTTTAGAAAGCTGATCATTGCAAATAGTAATTATTAAATTATTATTAAATAAATAATAGTATATTATTATTATTATTATTATTATTATTATAAGTTAAATGTATTTTTTAATAATATGAACATAAAAAAAACATGTATGTACATACACTTCTGAGTTATTTGATGCTAGAGTATAAGAGATTAATAGTCTTTGTAATATACAAACACATCTTCCCATTCACACAGACATGTGAACACTCTACACAGACCGTTTAGACATAAAAAAACTTGCAGTATTTTTAATGTACTGACCAAAAGTAATACCTATCCAGCTCGCAAATGTAGCTAAACTTAATCTCAGGTTAAGAAGTGTCTATTACAAAAAGATTTTGGATTAAAATATTTACTGACAAATAACATTGACTTGCAATAAAATATGTGTGTTAAAATTTGGATTTTAGGACGAACAGAGAAAAAAATCAAATCTGGAAACTTTTTATTTACTATATTACAATATAGACGCTACATGATACATGCACATTTCTCAGTCCTGCATAGTACTTTCTAAACAACAATTATTTAAACCAGACAAATGTGAAATCAACCATTCTAGTTGCATTGGTAGGATCTCAATCAAAACGCCTCATTATTTGGGGTTCATGCTTTTCTAAACAAATTCCCAGACGACTGGGGTTGGGGGATTGGGAGGGGTTGTACAAGACATGCATTGCCCCAGCTGCCTGAGCACCATTTCAACTGGCCAGTAACATTTATAGTCACAGCAGGACGGCCTATTGATAGATACACATCTGTTTTGTAAGGCAGTAATGCACTGGTGTCCTATTTTGGAGCTTAGAGCCTTTAAAAATGTCTAAAAAGTGAGTGAGGAATTTGTTACAAGCTAAACAAAAATATTTTTGATAGAAACAGAAACAGATAAAAAGTACTCACTGAGCTCTGCCCGAGCCGGGCACACATGAACCTGGTTAGATAATGCCGCCGTAAGCAACTGCCTTCTTTTTTTTGGTTTGGTAAAAATTAACACTAAAGGGCATCTGGTTGCCTTTGTGCCTTATTTCCGAAGTCTAATAAGAAGCTCTGAGGAAAGACACAATGATATTTAATACCCGCCATGCACTTTTCATTGATCACACACACAAAAACATGCACTCAGACATTGGTCTCGGGTGTCTCTTTCACAGCCCTTGTACTGTAGATAATTTGCTACCATTAAAAAACAACAATAACATAAGACCATTTACAGATCTATGCGCGTTGACAAATCTATGCTTTTACGTGTCTGCTTCATATTTTCCACATGAGATCAGGTTGCCAGTGCAGGTGGCTCCAAACATGTCAAAAAAGATCTGTAGGGACACCATTTATTTCAAACACGATGGACTAATGTTATTTCAGGGTAGTGCAACACTATCTTGGTCTCTTTTAAAAAAGAAAAAAAGATGACCTTCAGTTATATGCATCTCACCTGATTCTTCATGCAATGCATACCAAAAGTTTGAAAATTAATCATCCAAAAAGAATTCCCAATATATTGACCTCACATATGCATTTGATCTACTATGATCTTGAACTCCTTGAGCTACTAAAATATTTTCCTCTTCCAAACAATTTGACTCTTTCCTCCTACTCTCTCGTACAAGGACAATGAAAGAACATGGAGTAAATTGTGTACGTAGCATTTGGCAAAATCCTCAGGTTTGCGGTTTGTGGTTAACAATGCTGGCGTTGTAGACTGTATCTTTACTTCAATGACAGTAAAAAAAAAAAAACAGCTTTTGGAGCAAGTTTGGCACGAATGTGCCCCTTAGACGGGCACGAATGCGCGCCGTGGTCGTGCGCAAGTGGTCGACTGTGGACACAAGACTGATGTATTAGGGGGCTGAAGGTCGTTTCGAATGGAGTCAGAATTGCTTCTATGTGTCCGCACCAGAGGAGGTCAGGGAGCTAGACATCGGGCAGAGGAGTTATTGGAGATGTGTTGACAAAATGACGGCTCAGGAAGAGCAATGAAACCAATGAGTGGATTGTAGCATTTATAACGGCACTTCTATTTTAACAGCGAAGCGCTGTGAAACTTCTGAAGCTGTACAGAACTCTGAAGGGCATGAATGTCATAAAGAGGGCACCCGGGTCGATCTGAACGTCGTAAATATGCCACACTGCATAAACATTGTTGCAATCTTTTCTGAAAAAGATTCTAAATTGCATGCATTACCCGCCAGTTTGCATCATTTTGGGGCTACTCCCTTGTTTTTCATGCAAGCCTGAAACGAAGACAAAGCACACCGTCCTGGGGTAGGCATCCATCGCTTGACAGGAACAGCAAATCAAAGGCGGTGGCTTCATTTGTTTTATATTGGGAAAGTGGTCCAGCTCGTTATCGGCGCCTCGATTACTGAGCAGACTAATAGCACCATCTCCTGCCTTAGCCTTGGGCCGTCGGACAATTACCTCCCTCATTACAATGGGAGGCCCGTTAGGGGAATTTATCGAGATTATCTGTTTGGGCCATTAATGAATATATTATATTATTAATGAATATCTCCAGAGAGTGGCAAAAGCAGGGGAACATTAAATATTTAAGGTGGACTTTACTCTGTTGCTTCACTCTACGAAGCACTCAGAGGCATGGGTCGTCATTCATCCTTGTCATCTACAAAGTGCCATTGAAGCCCAAAAAACCCTCTAAAAGCATGGCATGGGATATTTCTCATCATACAAAGACTAAGTTTGAGAGTGCAAATAAGAAACTGAAAGCATGTATCTTAATCTAATGGACGTACGGCTTGAATTTGCACGTAAAATGCGCGTCTCCCACTTCAGGGCCGGGCAGCTGAGCCACTGGCACGTTTTTTATTCTCCGCTTGCAGAGTTATTTAACAGATTTCGCCCCACTTGAAGCCCTCACAAGCATACCACCAGCCTTATCATCGCATGCATGGCAGCTAAAGAAACATCAACAGGAACAATTACAATTGTAACAATTAGCATTGAAAACACGTAACGAAACCCAAGTAAAATGTCTAGCCAAGCATGAACTGTGCCATGTTGATGTCCTTTTAATGTTAATTGCTTGTTCAGTTAATGTTAACAGATATTCAATTCTGAAAGAAAACTGTTAATCTTCTCATAGAAAAACATAGACACAACATAATACATTCAAATAGATTTTTTAGCAGCAGCTAAAACATGCAATGACTCTAATATCCAGTTGGGTGGCACTGTCTACCAAAGATTTATTTTTCCTCACACTTGAAATACAAAGTCCAACTTAGAATATTCCTTGTGATCCTGTTTCACCAAGCTTGGGTATGCTTTTCTTTGCATGCTAATGCTAATGATACAGAGCTCACACTACGCAAGGTTTAGTTGCACAGTAGTTAATGGATCTTATCGTCTTACTCATTAGACATCTTTCAGATATAGGAAAGATAATGGGGCTCTGAGACTAGCATAACCAGGGCTGATCGTGCGGTAAGTGTGCAGCTGTATGCTACAGAGTTGTCTCTAGCCCCATAAATTTTAGCCAAATGTGGTAAGCATAAATTTAATGCTTGATTGTATAAAAAACAAGAGCATTTTTCTTATGTAAATGACATTGTATCATACTAACCAGAATTAACTATTAATCCCAGCATGCAGAAAGCTTTTTAAAAAATTATTTGGTATTAATTTTGTGTTTTTCTTCCAAATTTTGAATTGCCAGTTGTGCAATTGCACTTTGGCTTGTCATTACGAACCCTGCCACAGGGAGGGTGAGGTATTAGTACGATTGGTCTTCTGCGATCCAGTTACCTTCGAGCCACCCATGTCTTTTACACACTGTATGAGATATTCTGCACCGATTGCAGGAGAGGCACACACATCCTTTTCAATGGTAGCACCATGGCGCTCCGGAAGCCGACAGGAGACACTGGTTAGCTACGAACCAAGATAAGCCCTGCTGATTCCACCCACCACAGCCTGGCAATTATACGACTGCACTCTGCAGTCACAAATGACATGGTCTGGATTCCAACCAGAGTAATCCAGATCGAAGGGCTCAGTCTGCACATCGGCAGACATCTGTACTGAGGACCGCTCAGAATCTTCAGCTGATGTTTTTTATGAATAAATGTTTTCTTATTTTCATTCAAAATATTTTAAAAGAAGTCATTTAAATAGGTAATTGAATTTAGCAGATTTTGTAAATTATGATTAGCGAGTTGCCAAATTGTTGAATTGGTCCCAGCCTAAATTCCGGAAAGCCCACGCTCAGAGAGCAAGGAAAGCAAGTGGGCAGTAGACTGACTCTGGCGGGGGTGTTGGGGAACATTTGTTTCAGCAACAGAGGCCTGCTCTGATTTGTCGGAGGGCGTGACGTTTGGGGGCAGGGCTCCACGCTCTGTGATTTTATCACTGGTAGCATCAACGGAACTCCTCCACTGATCGTCCCCACCCAGTAACAGAACGCACCGTAATATCTGCTGATGTGATAAACAATTCAATTTCACGGAAAAGTTTTTGGGCAATGATTTTATTTTTATTAAGTAAGATCCATTATAAATACTATTGTATCTCGAAAAAAAAGGTTTCTATATCATTTGTGGGGTTCCTTGATTAATCCTAAAATGTGTGCGGCAGCAACTATTGTATTTACATAGTTGTTTATTCATGTATTTATCCCTCAGAGACACAATTTGTAATCTGAATAGACAGAGGGAGGAAGTTTGTCGTAAGTAAAATAACAGAAATGGAATGGTGACCAGAATTATTTTTTAACATTTTTAGAGAAAGGGCTACATCTTTGTTGTCATAATGTTGGGGTTTGAACCTGCAATGCTCAAATTGTTTTAACCATTAAGTCTGCGTAGGAGACCTACAACAATTCAAGACTATGGTAAATGTGTGAACATTCTTGGTACTAGCCTTTAGCTCAGGTGGAAAACGGTTATTGCTAGTTTATAACTCTCCGAGCTCGCTCGCCATATGCCATTTTAAAAAGGACTAAATTGTTACATTCGATTAAATATTTTGATGACTTGAGCCCAAATCTGAGCTGAACTTTGACCCAGCAAGTCTAAACAGCCTATACAAAAATGCAATTTAAGGAAACCATACTAATAATACTTCGCTAATATAAAGATCAAACAATATTCTGCTCAGTGTCAAGGGAAGAGGGACAGCAAAATTTCACATTAATATATAAATATATGTGACCTACTTTAGGCGTTTCTGGCTGAGATGTTCTATGCGAAGTTGTCAGCGCTATGTTTTATTAAAGAGAGAAGCTCGACACGCTCGTTGACAGGGCTGAGGGATATCTCCCTCAACTGTTACTCTTGCCAAGTACAACCCACTGATGCGTAGAGTTAAGAATCGCTTAGATAGGGGTAAAAAAAAAACGCTGTTTATTTTTTTTTGCGTGTGCAGGCTTGGGTACCTGACCTTTCTCAGGTGGTGAAAGCATTGTTGTATAAAGTTTCCGGGGGTAATGTTTGCATTGGTTTAAAGAATTTGCCATAATTTTCCTCACAAGTTTATCGACTGATATAGTGACCTTAAAAATGTATTTTTATGCTATAAGTAAATAGCTTGCCACTGGTCACAACTATTTCGTTTTCCCTGTTCATTGACTGAATTACACGGTTTTCTGCGGCTGTTGTCGCCACCTTACTGCAATACCACATATAACTACACGGTGGCGATCACAGACTGCATTATCAATAGCCTACTTCTAAAACGCCGATTTTAAGCAACACAATAAAGATTTATTGTCGATGCTGTTTAAACAAACAATAGCTGTGCATATATTATAAATTATTATTATTAAGCATTGTAAACAGTTTTTAATTAGTCGGTTGATCGTGCTATTGGATTAATCTCAGTAAACAAAACAATATTAGGTTGTATATTCTCATATATTCTAGGTTGAAGTTATGACCAGTAGGATATTCTAAAAGTAAAATTCTGCAACACAAGTGAATGGTTCTCGCGGAAATTTTATCTTTGCAATCACAATTACAGAAGGACCGACGTGTTGCCGAATGGAGTTTGACCGAGCATGATTATCAGAGACAAAAGAACTGCGACCAGCACAGACTCGCTTATTCGAATTCCCGAATAGTGCTTCGATAAAACAGTATTTTAAAAGCATAGTTTGAGGATCCCAAGTGGCACGCGAAGGGCGTCTCGTAAGCAAAGCGACTCTGACATCACATTGCGCCTCGTCACACAGATTCACAGTCCAACCTCCTCTTTATCCATCTGGAACAGCCTGAAGTCACTTCTGCACTCTCTCATCGAGTGCGAGAGGCAGGGGCGGATCAAAGGGTTTAACGTAGGCTAATAGAAAAGGCTACTGCAAAAGCTTTCCAACCAGGGCGGGGTAGGGTGTATAGGACAAATGAGATAGACAACTGCTTTCCTATCTTCACCACTCTAGTGCAGCCGCTGCAGGATAGCATCGCATTTTCTTACCGCCGCATTGGGCCAGTACTGCTCCCAGTAAAGAGAGTCTCCGTCGATCATTTGCCAGCTATGAACAAGGCAAGACTGTCCGAACTGGGGGCACAGGTGTTGCGCCAAGCTTTTCCCGGCAACATGGATTGCCATGAGTGTTCTCCGCTGGAATGTGTAGAATGAAGGTTTTCTCGAGACGTAGAACGCAGAGATGTCGGTGCCTTTACTCAAGATTGGGGTTGTGCTCAGCACGATGGCTATGATCACCAACTGGATGTCGCAGACGTTGCCCTCCTTGGTGGGACTCAACACCACCAAGCTTACGATAGCACCTGGAGGGATACCGGACCGGAGCACTGGAGTGAGTTCCTACAATAATGTTAGCTGAAAACTAAAAAGTCACTCGAGTTTTCGAATTATTTTATTAAATTGCTATTATTATTAATTATTTTCACATCGTTATAAACATCCAAAGGTTCCTCTTGTCTAATATATACGTTGATCTAAATCTTAATTCTAAGTGAATCAAACTGGTACATGCGATACGCCCGGTTTGTGTTTTATTGATTAGTCGTCAATTCGTAGTGTAGTCTACCAAGAATCTGGATTAACCGCGACTATCTCCTTTATAGTTGAGAGAAGGGCATAGAGAGGGCACTCACTCACTCAAGGATTTATTGAAAAGGCAGATCAAGGGCAACCGAAAAAGTAAGGGCTCCGATGCGATGATAGATTTAAAGATTTTTTCACAAATATAGTTAATTTAGTTCTACGGTTTTAAAACCTGAAGTAATCTAGTTTCGATTGATTATTTCACGCATTATAATGCCACGGAAAATCGGCATGAATTAAAATACATTAGGACAGACCACGGAGAAGCGTTTCAAAGACATCCAACTCCGAACTTGGCATGCTTACGGTGGGGGGGTGGAGGGGGGGGGCTGAAGGATATTAACTGCTATCTCACATCTCCGATTAAACGACTTGACGAAACATAGATAGAACAAGGCAGTGTTGCTTTACATGAGGTTTATTTATCAAGCAAATTAATTATATAGTTATTTTTTATATTAAGCTTTGGAAAATCACATTTTAACAATAAACGGGTCGTACATGCTCCGTAGACACCCGTCTTTATGTGAGAAGACAGATTTTCCGATTTTTAAATTGGAAAGTCACACTATATGTTATCAGTTTCGCAAAAAAACCCTATTCTATATTGACAGCTACCCCCTGACTAACCTAATTTTAAACAAAAACATTCGACATTCGAGTAGTCTTCGTGGATAGGTATTGGAAACTATCTTCAAAGACCTTAAATCACCAACAGTTTTTGTCCTCGTGTAAAATTTCCCCACTTGCCACTGGCGTCATCGGTAAATGCATGCCTGTATTCTGCCCAATTCGTTTGTAAACGACGATTATTATTAACTTCTTATTATCTTTTTTTGCATGATCTGCACTTATGTTTGAACTCCACTTGCTTGGTTGGTATCGTCAGTTTTAATTTCTTAAGACCATTTGTTGAGTGGGAAACCTACTACTATAATTTTGCCTAAGATAAACACACAAGACACATTAGCATTTTTCTAATTTAAAATTATTCTTACTGCACTGATTTCAATACGAAATAATCATGGGGCCTGTTTCAAAAGAAAAAAAAAAGATCTGAACCAGGTGGAAATTACTAACCTTTATTTTGACAGATCAGTCTTTTTAAATACATTTCGATATGCCACCCAATGTATTGAATGATACCAGCCTGATAGTTTACCATCTTATATATGCCCACCATTAAAACTACGTTAAAATCATTAAAACCTCTCTGAATCTGGATACTGGACTGCCCAAAATATCCCAAGACCTAATTGAAAGTGTCTTTTTCATTGTTAGTTCTTACCCTGCGTGGTAATGTGGACACATGGGCCCTCAGCATCCATACTGGACGACTGACAGCTATTGTTTTGCACTCTGACTTCAGGATAATTGAAAAGCATTTTCAGAATAAATAATTAACATAATGTTATCCTAGGACCCTTAAGAGCCTTTGTAGTGGTACTGAAGGTTTACTGACTATTAGGAGTTCCCCCTGATCAATCTATACCATTGATTCAATATCAATTTTATGTTCCGTCTTTTAAGGTGCGTTTTCAATAAATGTAGCCGTGTGTCATTTTTCTTTACAGGTATCCCACAATATCAACTATAAGTATGTCTTAGAAGATAAAGCTTGGTCACACTTAAAATGTGTGCATTTCCTTGAATGGAATGCATACTAGCTTTTTTTCAATGCAAAATGTGGATTTTCATTACTGAACATAGATGCTTTAGTAGGCACGTCTCCGATTAGATAAAAATCTATGCAGGGTACCAGTGGTTTTTAAAATGAGGACAATTAGTTTGGTCATTGGATATCTGGGTGAACATATGACAAAGTTTAACCCTCCAGATGGCCCTTTTACGTAATCACAAGTTATCTTCTCTAACAAAAAATTACATAAGCAATTTCTGATTTGAAAAATGGATTGTGGTTCAAACCTCAAGAACAGAGTCTAGGGACTGTGCCATCAATCATACTATCTTTACTGACATTTGCCAGGAATTTGAGGTGCAAGGGTTCATAGATTTAAGGTTTTCTGCAAGGCTGGTCTGAAAAATGATTTTGACTGTACTTATATTTCCATCTTTCTCGTTTCCCTGCCTTGTCCTTAGTCATTAAGACTGTCCGTTTTGTGCCTCTGCCCCCATCCCTCACTTCTACCCAGGTGCTGCCAGCCAACCCAGAGGAGTCGTGGCAGGTGTTCAGTTCAGCCCATGACAGCGAGGGCAGGTGCATCTGCACCGTTGTGGCACCCCAACAGACCATGTGCTCACGGGACGCCAGGACCAAACAGCTAAGGCAGCTGCTGGAAAAAGTAACTGCAAAACTTCAACCCTCTCACGTCCCTCCCCAACCTCCTTAATCTGTTGCTTAATTCTGTAGGGCCCCCACAACTAGCAGTCCTGTCAATCTCAAAGGCATCACTCTCTAAATCCAGCTCCTTTTCATCTTCCCTCCTTAATGACCAGCTTCGCCTTGGGAAGGAGTGGATTCATGCTGCCATAGATTTCCTGACAATAACTGCCAAAGCAGGTGTAAATGGCTATCTCGCCCCGGGTTGTATTATTTTCGCGCTGATTAAAACTGCGGTCCTGCGTGACCCCAGAGGACTGGTGGAGTGTGCTGTTCCCTCTCCATCAAGAGATGACAGCCAAGGTTAATGTGCTCCCGGTCTTTGCTGCTGCAGCTGCAACAGGACACCATTGTGAGGCGTCAGGGGGCACACACTTTCCCTGTGTCTTTGACTCTCAGAACACAGGGAAAAAAATGAAAATGAAAAAGCTAAAGCAAAGACAAAGTCCCCTTTACTCAGTTGATACTTTTGCATGTGCCTGCAATGGCAGTGGCACCTTATCACCCATGAAATGCTTGTGAGCTAACAGATTTCTTTCCTTCTCGTGCTGCTAAGGTTTTTTTTTTTGGAACGATGAGGGAAAGACATTTAGCCTTGCTCCACTTTTTCAGCCATGAATGCTAGGCTTATTTATTTTGTTAGAATCCCTCTGTGTTTCTGGCCTGGATCAAGAAGATAAAGGGTGAGGAGAGGGTAAAGATTGTACTGAAACGTGATGAGAAGCGTTGTAATAGCTCAAGGAAGTCCAACTGGTGTTCAGTATCTCTTCACCTGCCCTCACAATGTGGTGCACACATAATTAGAGAAAGGGCTTGTGTTTTAGTGCTACGAGCAGTTGTCATGATTGTTACATGCGGACAGATTAAGAGATCAAAGGCGTAATGGAGCTGGTTTTGAAACCGAATTTGCTTTCCTGGAAACCAATCAAACAGATTGAAGAGAAGTTGAATGTTTGGATTTCTGATGAAATGCGTTTGAAATAAAGCGCCCCGTTTATTTGTCTTGATTTATTCATGACACACAAATAAATTGAGGTATGTATTACCTTACAATAGTAAGGCGATGCATACCGAATACTGGTGGGCTGGAAACGTGCTTCTAAAAATTCCATCGTTTGAATGTCTCTCGCCCTGCTCCAGGTTCAGAACATGACTCAGTCCATCCAGGTCCTGGACCAGCGGACTCAGAGGGACCTGCAGTACGTGGAGAAGATGGAGATCCAGCTGCGGGGTCTGGAGACCAAGTTCCGACAGGTTGAGGAGAGCCACAGGCAGAACATTGCCAAGCAATACAAGGTACGTTTGACCCTACTTCTCTCACAGTGATCATTTCCTTTCCAAAACTGACCCACATTTCCAGGACGCATGGGCTGGCCTGGCTTCAGATCCCGTCCCACAGTTCTTAGAAAGCTGAGGAGACCAAATTTTGCCATGTTGCAAGTGCATGGCTATGATACATTCTAAAAACAGTGACCAAAATAGATGGCATTGGTCAGGTGTTATACCTAAATATATCTTATTAACTATTTACTAAGCATGAAAAGGCTTTTACATTGGTTTGTTATATTACAAGAATGAAAAATAACGTCACACTGTAAACAGTACGAAAAGCATATCAATTTGGTTTTCTTCTCTGGCCACCCAGCTACTTCTATTCCGGCTCATTCAGAAGGGGCTTAAGGTGTGTTCAGGGTTGTTCCAAAATTCACTCTAGGTGCCATCTTGACAAATATTCTGACTGGCATAGAAAAGCTTGGACAATTAAAAAATATGTGATTTTAGAATACTTAAATTCTAAAGCCCTTTAATATTGAACCTTCATCTGCATTTAGCTTGTATCTGATCTCAAGCACTGCAGAGTCATTTTAAGAAAAATCTATTGGACAATTATCAGGAGTGGCACCTTTTCAATACCCCAATGTACAGGAAGTACAATCAATCTTGCTTTAGATGAAGTGGCTGTGTTAATCACACCGAATGCCTTCTCATGTGCATTAGGCAAAGCTTTCATCTCTCCTGCCTCTGCGTTTTACCATTTCCTTTCTTTAACGACAAATTCAATATTACCAAGCGATGAGTTTAATCCCCGGCTAGGCATATCATGTTCCCACTAAGCTGCAGGATGTCGCTGTTTAATGTTAAAGTGGCATGACAAACATTGCTCATCGAATTGTGCATTGGACATGTGCAGAGCCTCTCCGATGCTCAGGGTATGAACGCCTGGGAAGAAAACCCCCAGATCTGTTCGACTGAGTTTGGCCGAGTTACAGCCGAGAGGCTACATCAAAACAGCAGCAGAAGTGGCTCTGCACACTCCGACAGCAGCGGCGGTCTGGTCCTCTGTGCATGCCAAGCGCCTCACCGACATCATGCTTAAGTTACATCGTGCCGTGCCCTCGGTCTGCATCTCTGGGAATGTTGAAACCTAAAGTCTTTGCTTTTTGTGTGTGTGTGTGTGTGTGTGTGTGTGTGTTAGATAGGCTAGTGAGCTAGATCCCTCAACAGTATCTCGTTTTCTTGCTTGCAGGGCTAACTTTAAGAAATTTTATCAATGCTGCTGAGACTGAAGAGGCAGCTCTATCCAATCTAACCCTGAAACTGGGCCACAGAATTTTTGCACCATGCAGTTTATTTGAAATTAGCACCTTTATCACTAAGGACCACCACTGCGTTCTTCCTGCATGTTACTGTAGAAGCATTCCATGAATAGTTTTGTCTTTTTTTGTTCCTTTTAAATTATAATTTGTTTACTCATTTAGTTTTGTTAATGCATATTTGGTTACTAAAGAAAAAAACAGACTAAAAAAAAACTTTGTTGTATGTGACATGAAGCATGTAACCCTAAGATGTTGCATTTTAAAAGGTGAAAAATAAAGAGCTTTCCCAATTGTTTTTGGTGTACTGAGGACTTGTTTCATGCTGCTTGACGAGGGGGTAACATGTGCTCAAGCACACCCCAGCACATCACTGTAGGGAGACAGTCAGGGGTAGGGCAAGGCAGGTGTTGGGACAGGAATTTGCACGCATGACACTGAACCAAGCTTATTTTAACCTTTCAGGCAATTAAAGCGAAAATGGAGGAACTTAGGCCATTGATACCAGTGTTGGAGGAGTACAAAGCCGATGCCAAATTGGTATTACAGTTTAAAGAGGAAGTCCAGAATCTGACGTCAGTTCTAAACGAACTCCAGGAGGAGATCGGAGCCTATGACTACGAGGAGCTACAGAACAGAGTGTCAAATCTTGAGGAGAGGCTCCGTGCATGCATGCAAAAATTAGGTAGGATGAGAGAACACAGGACACCTGGGGTGGGATGGCGCTCGATCCGAGTCGAAGCTGCACACACACACCTGCTGGCCCTGTTCTGCCCAGGCCGTCCGCACCTCGCTCCCATAAAGCACCTGGCTCACACTCACAGCACTGCAAGCATGCACCCGAGACCCCCGGCAGTCATCCTGTATGCACTTCACACTGTCTGACTCTCGCCTTCCCACGGTGCACTGTGCCACGCACTCCTCAGCCTCCACACATCAGACACACGTGCCTCTAATGCGCCATCCTTCTCACTCTCGCCTTCCCATCATGCACTTTCAGCTTCAACACAGCCCCTCACTCGCGCCTTCAACTTACTCAGCGCCGCACACACCTGCACATCACATGCCCTGGACATACCTACCTGGTAAAATATTTGCAGCACACATAGTGTCTTTTCAAAACAGGCTGTTATTAACTTTTAAATACCAACGTTCTGTTGTTTTGTTTCACTGTGTACCCATATATCTGTTTTTATGAATTCCTGATATATTGTTTAAATGAAATAAGAAGTATGTTCATATTTTTTAAGAAAAAATTTGTCCTTAATATTCATGGGAGACAAAAATTCCATATTTACAGTGACCTTATAACCAACAATCAAGATACATATGTTTATTGGTTTAAGGGCTGGATGCTGGATTAACTCAAAACAAATACATTGATTTAAATTATACGATCATGTCACCAGATGGTAAACCTAACGTTAAGCTCCCTGGAGGAGTTATTTTTTCAACAAATCTACAAAAATAATTTGTTAGCTTAACTTTCAAACTCTTTAATCTAAAACATCACATTCTCACACTTGCATACATGAATGATTAATTAATTTGTATCTACACTTAGCTGACTTACAAGTGCCAAGGGTCACTCAGTGACACTACAGAAACGTAAGGACGGCCGTTCGATTTAGAGTGCCAGGAAGGGTTGCAAAAACCAGGCAGCTCTTTCCTTCTGCTTTCTTTGACTTGCACATGATCAGTATGGGTCATGTTCACATTTCACAGCCAGGGTGTAACAAATTCACTGATTTTTGTGAGTTCTGCCATTCTTCATCAGTTTGAATCGCCAAGCTGGCCTAAAGAGGCCTAACCTTCTTCTCACAATCCGGATCTGAGTTTTGCTCTTGTCTTGTCGGTCTGCATGTGTTCTCCCTACTACTGCTGTGTGCTTTTATTTCCAGGAAAACAAAATCCAAACAGTTCTGCAGAGATCCGAGTCCTTACAAACAGGTGTAGGGGAGGCTGAGCAAAATGTTTTGCGCTATGTACCCTCATTGCTGGCACAGCTGGTTTTGAACCATGGGACGGTTCTCCAGGACTAGCTTCCATCACTGCACAGGCCTGGCTGGTTGTGAGCTATAGCCTGGCGTTCCGGCACTAGCTACTCACACTGCTTGGGCACAGCTGGTTGTAAGATCTTGGCCCGGCACTCCAGCACTAGCTACCTGCATTGTCAGGCCCAGCTGGTTGTAAGATATTGGCCCGGCTCTAGCTACCTGCACTGTCAGGCCTAGCTGGTTGTAAGACATTGGCCCGGCTCTAGCTACCTGCACTGTCAGGCCCAGCTGGTTGTAAGACATTGGCCCGACTCTAGCTACCTGCACTGTCAGGCCTAGCTGGTTGTAAGATATTGGCCCGGCACTCTGGCATTACCGATCCGCACTGCTCAGGCCCATCACTGCGATGTGAGGGTGGAGCAGAAATGATTGATAAGCTTCTGGCATTGAAGGTCCCGTAAGAACCTGAAAAGTTCCACGGGGAACTCTGCAACCAACTTGGGTCCCCTATAATATCTCAGAGACAGAACACCCTATTAAATGCAGTGAACCTCTTGGCCACTGTGAACAGCTGGCAGCCTGACTTGAGGGGATTAAAACAATTCCACAATGGTTCCAATCGCATTAAAAATAAGAGTTTTTTGATGCCCCTTAGGCAATGCACCTACGTTTAATTCCATTCTAAGAATCTTTCATGAAGACATTTTGAAAAATCCTTTTAGCTGTATACGGTACTTCAAGATTTTAGTTTATTTTGAGGAAAAGATATGTCACAACCACAACCACATGTGCAGAGAATTGTATTTTTTTGTTTGTAATCTCTAGCAAATTCATCGAGATTTAATATTTTTTTCCTCCATGTTTTAATCCCATTAGATTTGTATTACAACGTATTTTGCAAAGGGGACAACCATGTTGGCAGAGGCATGTTCATGCCAAAACAAGATTTAGGCTTCTGGACATAATGACACACAGTTGTAGAGACAATCATCTAAACATAGGAGGAGGGTGGAGATTAAAAAAAAAAAAAAAACTGCCAGATTACTGGTTTTTGTAATCTCAGGGCTGCATTAATATTTCACAAGACGTTACATAAGGTTTAATTTATTTTTCTTACGACTGTCCTGTCGGCCATAGGAGCAGTGAAAACTATAAAACTGAAACCTTCCAATGAGCTTCTGCGACTCCAGAAAATACGAAATATAACCATTTATTATAACGATTGATTCACAATGGAATATTACCCTGAACGGGGAAAATTAAATGTATGTGTCAATCACCAAAAACAATTTATTAATTTAGTAATTTGACCATAAAGGCCTCAGCACTGCATAAAACTGCTGTCGACTAGCGAAGAATGTATCCCTATGGTGATGCAGAGGATGGTGCACTCAGGATCTGGGATAAAATTACAGAATAAACGTGCGTAAAAGCTGTTTTTACGGACTGGAATTGAACGGAAAGAGGCAGAGTGAGAGAGAGAGAACATGAGCACAAAAGATAGAGGGGAAAAGGCTTTAATTGGATTCTGACTCCCTGACTCCACGGCATAATTCCATTTTACAAGCGATGTAATGAGCCCTGGAGTGAGATCTCAGACTGCGGGGCTGCTGGGTCCCGGTTTTTTCTCTCCGTCTTCGTCTAACGTAGAAAGATGCGACAGGCAGTCGAGTGGATGGAATGAGTGTGCTACTTTGGTCTCCTGGTGATGAGGACGCAGAACAGGGAAATCCCATCGGATTATTAACGCTAGCAACGGTAGTCCAGTGACTGCCCAGCCAGCACGGGGGCTCCTGTAAGACTGCAGGACGTGTAGAGAAGTGCCGGAAAAACAAGGCAACCATATGCAGACGAACAAAGAGCTCACCAGAGTCATAACCCTTGCTGTTGTGTTGTATTTACAAACTTGGTCTTTACTTGGAGACAGCACCCTCTGTTTCAACACACTCAGTCACTACGAGTCATTATTCAGTCTATATACTGGAGCAGGATGAACCTGGTTTACATACGTGTGTGTGTGTGTGTGTGTGTGTGTGTGTGTGTGTGTGTGTGCATGTAAATGTTGTATGATGACACACACAGACTCGATTTTCTATTAGATGGTTTTATTCACCAGTCTCATAAAAAGCTATGAGATTTAACCAGTAATCAGCTCAGTTTCTACAATTTACAAAAACATATCAAGGGAGTTGCTAAAAATAGACTTAACACTGTTCTGAGTGCTATTGACGACTAAGTGTATGTGTGAAAGACAGAGGGAGAGTGAGTAAAAGAGAGAGAGAGAGAGAGAGAGAGAGAGAGAGAGAGAGAGAGAGAGAGAGAGAGAGAGAGAGAGAGAGAGAGAGAGAGCGAACCCATGAAAACCATCGCCTTAGGGGACCCAGAGAGCCATGGGAAAAAGGTGGATCCAGGCTGTTTTTCAAGCATCGGTGAGCGAGCATCGGGTTGCTTAGTCAGATGATGTCTGCCCTCACATCTGACCCAGTTATGCTTGGAGACCTTCATTGAGAGTGGTTGGTGTTAGCCATGGAGGTGTTCCAGACAGCTCACTCGCTCTTGCATCCGCCCGAATCTTAAACGGCATCCTCGATTTCATCAACTCTCTCAGGCTGTATACACTATATATTAAAGCTGGATAAACTTAATAGTAGGGTATCTATTATTAAGGGGCCAATGTATGTAGGCTATGTGAGTATTTAAACTATATAAATACATTTGTTTCTACAAAATTTTTTTTATAAACACATATAACGTGTAACATAAATCTGTGTCTGTTCTCTGTGATGACTGGTTTGGACGAGATCCTTCTGACTGTGTTTCACTCTTACAGCTTGCGGGAAGCTGACAGGAATAAGTGAGCCTGTCACTATTAAGACATCTGGGTCGAGGTTTGGTTCGTGGATGACGGATCCCCTGGCACCTGAAGGGGATACCAGGGTATGTCGGGCTTCCACCAAAAACTTTATCAAGGCACATGCGTTAGCCTCACACATAATTGAAGCACCATACACATTCACTTAGACAAAAGCTGTTCCTCACATCTAGGATATTTTCTGAAGTGCTTCTCATCCTAATGGCCTAAAGTGGAAATAATAAACACGGGGGGGCAGTCTTAGGAGATGTAAGATGCAAAACATAGTCATCACGCTCTGCAGCATTATGTGTGAGCACACAACATAGGTCCATTCCAGGCTTCTCCCCTGTGTTTTGCTCCCATGGTTCGCATGAAAACGTCTCGGTGCTGTGGGTAGTTCATTACCCAAACCCATTAGTATGCAAATGGCGGGTGTAAATCTTGTCAGTTATTACTTATGTCGGAATAGTGGAGTCATTAGCAGAGGGATTGGTGTCTGGTAGAACGTGCATCACATCTCTGAGTGGGTTTTAGAACGCCAGTCAGCACTTTAAGTACTACATGTCGGGATTGTGCAGTGCAGTGCACACGTAAGTGCAAAGTAAGTGAGACTGAAGTTTTAACTGGCCCTTCCTTGGAGTATGATGCACCTCCTTCGAGTTTGAGCGCATTATTAACTGAACTGGCTGCGCCAAAGTAGATGTTTTTGGTTATCAGGATTACATAAAGTCTATCCTCCCGTTGGTGTGGGCAATGATTTTCAGGTATTGCCAGTACACTCATTGATTCGTCTTGAATTGTATTGGAGCCGGTGAAGTGAAGTGGTTTCTCCACATCCCTACAGAGAATCGTATATTTGGCCTTGTCTATACATGTCCTTTTAAAGAATGGTGGAAGTCCCAGTCCATCTGTAGGCAATCCACAAAGCTTGTTTCTCCCCATTTGGGGGGGTGTTAGAGAATCTGCTGCAGAACTCTGGCTAAGTAAATTGAATGGGAGCTAGGGATGAGGTTATTTGTGCGAGTGCTGGGGGTGGGCAGGGGTGAGTAATGTATTTAAATCAAGCCCCGGATACATTATTTATGTTCCAGTGAGCCCCTGCTTCGCTGAGCCACAGATCAATCGTAGCCCAAACGATGGGACGGCCCTTTTATATGTTGAGAGCTGTGGGGCCATCACCTTGGGGACGTCTCCCAAGGGATGTAGTTCCTCGTAATGTAGATTCACAGACTCTAGGGGCTTTGCTGAACCAACAATTTTCCACAAAAAGCCCAAAATCTTTGTAACGAGCGTCCTAGATGAGAATCACACTGTGGCAAGATCACCTCCAAGTTTCAATATCAAAAACAACAGACACGCAACGTGATTGAGCAGCCCCAGTACTTTTGGCCTCTCAAGCATGCTTATATAAACATTCCTTTGCATACAAATTCCTTTGTTTCATTCACTGTTTTAAATCATCCTCGCTAGGTGTGGTACATGGACGGCTACCACAACAACCGCTTTGTGCGAGAGTACAAGTCCATGGCAGACTTCATGAACACCGACAACTTCACCTCGCACCGCCTCCCTCACCCGTGGTCCGGCACCGGCCAAGTGGTCTACAACGGCTCCATCTACTTCAACAAGTTCCAGAGCCACACCATAATCAAGTTCGACTTCAAGACCTCCTCCATCAGCAAGTTGCGCCAGCTGGAGTACGCCGGCTACAACAACATGTACCACTACTCCTGGGGTGGACACTCCGACATTGACCTGATGGTGGACGAAGGCGGCCTGTGGGCGGTCTACGCCACCAACCAGAACGCGGGGAACATCGTCATCAGCAAGCTGAACCCCAACACTCTACAGATCATCAAGAACTGGACCACCAACCACCCCAAGAGGAGTGCTGGCGAGGCATTCATGATCTGTGGCACCCTGTATGTCACCAACGGCTACTCCGGGGGCACCAAGGTGTACTACGCCTTCCACACCAACTCCTCCACCTACGAGTATATCGACATACCTTTCCAGAACAAGTACTCGCACATCTCCATGCTGGACTATAACCCAAGGGACAGGGCCCTGTACGCATGGAACAACGGTCACCAAGTGCTGTATAACGTCACTTTGTTCCATGTCATTCGCTCTGATGAGCTGTAGAAGCCCCTCGGCTGAGCCTCCACTGTCAAAGCGATGCTTAAAATGAGGAGTGGAACAACAGCATAAAAATATCTTATTACAAATATATATATATATATATATATATATATAGTATGTATTAAAAGAAAAAAAGAACATAGAAAAACTTCAACAGCTGCCAAAAGGTCACGCCTTTCTTTTTTTTTTTTAAACAAAACAAATAACACACACAAGATTCTTATGGTGACAGTTCCTGAAGCATTACCTCTTCTTCTGACCTTTGTATAGTTCAATGTGGAGGCCAGTATATGGAACTTGATTACTCCTGCTCCTAAGTGATGGGGCTGGGAGAACAATGCACAGCGGAGCACGCGATGTAGAAAAACACACCATATCCTTTTTATCGATTGCAAGTAATATTAAAAATACATAGAAAAGACACCGGAAAAAAAAAAAAAATCGAAGGCAATGACTGTTGAAAGCACCCTGATTATGAATCTAGTCTTTGTGATTGTACGTGGATTGCTTCTTTTTTCTTACATTCTTTTGCATGGGCATTTTAAATCACCGCAGTCCACTATTCTGGATGTACTTTGCTATATGATGCTGTTATAGTAAATGGGGCTAGTTTTAGCTAAATGTGGGGATAAATGCTTTTTTATTGTTTTTGTTTTTTTTTGTTTTTGTTTTTGTTATCTTTTCTTTTCGTTCTTGTCCTTTCAGTTGATTCGTTTTCTCATTGTATCTCCCTAGTGTTGGTATTGATATAACTGTGCTTACTCTGTCTTTGTTAGGTTGGGCCGTGCTGAAAGAATCTATTTAGCTCATATCTTTCTGTCTAGCAAAAATTATCACAAGAGAATGTATCAAGCAATGTATTTATGAGGCAATGATTCCATTGACTCCACTTTCAAATGGACTAAACAAGTCCACTGTCTGTGTTTCCTAGCAGAGGTAAATGGTGGCATCTTTCTCTGTTTAGCTTACCTGGATGTGTGTTGTACCTGCGATGAGATAGTTCATATCAATAAACGGAGCATCTTTCTTCTACACCAACCTCCCCGAGTTGCCCTGACTTAGAAAAGGCAGAGACATTGTCTGTGGCACGCCTGGGCATGCCCGGTCTGGGGTGGTCAGATGCAGGGAGCTGTCGTTTATGCCTTTTAATAGGCATTTTAACTAACAGTCTTTAAAAAGCAGCACAAACAAACATATCAAACCTGTAAAACAAACATACTGCACTCCAATCACCAGACCAGACTTTTCCAGCCACTGCTGGCGCTCTTATTGTCTCTGTGATTGCATACACCAGAGTGTGGTCGCTTTAGTGCAACAAGGTCCTTAGGGTGTGCGCTGCCTAGCTCTAGGCGTGATCCCAGGGGTTGAAGGTGTGGCCCCAGGGGTTGAAGGCGTGTTCCCAGGGGTTGAAGGCGTGTTCCCATGGGTTGAAGGTGTGGCCCCAGGGGTTGAAGGCGTGTTCCCAGGGGATGAAGGCGTGGCCCCAGGGGTTGAAGGCGTGTTCCCTGGGGTTGAAGGCATGGTCCTAGAGGTTGAAGGCGTGTTTCCATGGTTTGAAGGCGTGTTCCCAGGGGTTGACGGCGTGGCC
This sequence comes from Hiodon alosoides, assembly GCA_025775065.1. Taxonomy (NCBI): domain Eukaryota; kingdom Metazoa; phylum Chordata; class Actinopteri; order Hiodontiformes; family Hiodontidae; genus Hiodon; species Hiodon alosoides. Next base: position 2,394,851 of record JAOYSI010000024.1, on the reverse strand, counting down.
CGAGGAGTTGAAGGCGTGGCCCTAGGGGTTGAAGGCGTGTTCCCAGGGGTTGAAGGCGTGGCCCCAGGGGTTGAAGGCGTGGCCCCAGGGGTTGAAGGCGTGGCCCTAGGGGTTGAAGGCGTGTTCCCAGGGGTTGAAGGCGTGGCCCCAGGGGTTAAAGGCGTGTTCCCAGGGGTTGAAGGCGTGGCCCCAGGGGTTGAAGGCGTGTTCCCAGGGGTTGAAGGCGTGGCCCCAGGCTGCATACCCCACTGTCATCAATCCGTGCTAGAAACGCATGTCAAGCACTTAGCAATAGTTAAGTATTCTATATTAAAGTCTTAATCAATTGAAGTGTCAGTCATTTACAGAGCAATAATGTAATGTTTTAAGATCACTTTGCAGTTGTCTGTCTGTTTATTATTCAGATTGGCATTTTTAAGATACAGAATTCTTCCTATGAACCAATCATTGTTTAAGGGTTGTACAGAGACAACTAGCACCTTTTAAAAATAATTTTTGTGTATATATATATATATATATATATATATATATAGAGTAACAACCCAAAATGTTCTCTGTCGCAGAATCAGTTTTTGAAAGCAGCCAACTATCTGTATTAAGAGAACGCTGTAGTTCTACACTTAGAGGTCTAACTTTAAATGAGAAAACATGGCCAGGTCAAGGCGCCCCGGTTGTCTTTTCATTCACGCCAGCGGTTTTGTGGCATGTTATCTTTGGTTTGGCGTCTTTCTCGCAGGTTTAAATAGACTCTTTTAAATCGACTCTGTTTACTCTCAGTCATACATGAACTTTACCACATCAGCAAAGTTGTTACTCAAGATACAGGCTCCACCATGGGATTAATTTGCTAACCGTCCCTCTTCTATGGCTGAGGAATTAATAAAACTGACATGAATGTACCTTTTCAATTCAATGGAGAGATGACTTAATTAACTGTACCTTTCGGATGAAAACATTGCACAGAGTTCCCACTGTTCAATGCAGTATGAACCAATCAAAAAATCAAATGCCAATGCCATCCTGGAAATCCTTGCAACCTTGGGTTTTAGCTGACCATGAAGAGCACGCTTGTGTTCTTCTTCAACTTCTCAGATGTTTGTTAGGTTGGAACATTTCCAAATGGATATGACTTCCTGCTGCATTTCAATGATACCTGAGATATTTGAAACTGTGTGAATGACCTGTCAAAGTCTCACAGTGTCCGAAGGTCATTTTTTTGTGCTGTGAAATACTGCAGTAGCCCCTGGCTGAATTTCAGCACAAGGTCTACTAGAGTTTTTCTAAATAAATGCTTATTAAAACTTATAATAATTTTTAAAAAGCAGTAGCAGCAATATAAAGTCAAACAAACAGATAAAATCAGTGCGAGGCTATGAATATCATTGTTCAAATTACATTCAGGGTTTTTATTTGAGGAAATAAAAAATAAATAACAGAGGAAATTAGTAAAGACAGGTTTACCTGGATCAACAGGTCAGCAAACTGCATGATCACACATACCTCTTGCGTGATGTCAAGCAAATAAATGTGAGTTAAAGCTGATCATCCATTAAAGCTACCACCTGTCACTACTTAGGCTACTATCAGTCACTACTGAGGCTACAACAAGTTGGTCTAATGCACCGTTTTGCTTATATGCTTATAAGAACTTTGAAAAATTTGATAATGAGAAAAGACCATTTCAATCAACATTCCTTCTGACATGACAATTATTTCTTCAATAAAGGCTGGCAAAGAATTCAACATATTTCTTATTTCTCATTCCAAATTTTTTTTTACCCCAGAAAACAATCCTGCCTTATGTTTTTAATGCCATTGAGCATGTCGTTCTCCCTACAATGACCCGGGGTCCGAATGTTTTGTCTCAGGATTTAGAATCACCTCCATTACAACCAAGAGTCAGCGAATAATTTTCAGATTATTTCCATGTTTTTTTTTTCTACTTTTAAAAAATGATATCTGTGAAAATTTCTCTAAATACTATAAAATGAAACACAGAGCAAAATGAAGTGAAGTGTTGGGGATAAAGACACACTGGACACATGTACTGTAATTGCAATGGAATGACAGTGGGTTTTTGTCCTACTGTCACGCGGTGCGGAAGCACCAAATCAAGGATGAACCCAAGCACAGCTAAATAAATAAACATGTTTTTTATTAACTAAGTTTTGAACCAGAACCAGAACCAGAACCAGTACCAGAACTCGCCCCGACTGAGGAAAAGTGCTGGGATTATATGACAAACAGAAAACCAAGTGGGGAGGTGCAGGGCCAATGGAAACATAAGTGACTAAAACAGTGCACATGGGTCTGTGGAATGGTATTTGGATAATAGACGACAGCTAGAAGTTGACAGAAAATCATGTGTGAAGGCAAATTACATGTGACACCTACATCTTTTTCATTACCAGCACATGCACACGCCTATCTCCCTGGCAAACTCACACTCATTTTCCCTGCATTACTTTACTCACTTACGGAATAGATGGAACACACTCCCAGGACAGAATTGCACTTTCTAATTCAGAAATAGACATGTAATGTAGTGTGCACAATGCATTGGTACGGAAATGTTCAATGTTGTGAATGTAACAATATGCATAGAGTGAATCTATAGGAACTGACATTAATGATAAGGATTTTTTTCTCTCTCTAAACATCTCACTGACACTATATTGACATTTTCAGCTTTGGGCTATAGCGACTCCCACGCTTGCTTTTACTAATGCATACATGCACACACATTCACACAAACTGAGAAATCAAGCAGGCCTATGTCTGGAGTTAGAGGTTTTAAATGCATTACGTGCTCTTAAAAATATGCTTTGTAGAACAAACGCTTTAGTTTACATACAAAATAAAGATAATCAGACTTATTGAATGGAAAAAATAAATGAATGAAGGCCCCCACTCAAACAGAAAGGATTTGTCGAGGTCGGTGCGGAACTTGACTGGCCTGCAAAGAGCCCTTACCTCAACCAAATCGAGCTTTGACTGAGAGCCAGGCCTAATTGCCAGACGTCAGTGTCAACCTCACTAAGGCTCTTTTGGCTGAATGGATGTATCAGCACCTAAAAAGCCTTCCCAGAAGTGTGGAGATTGTTACAGCAGCAAAGGGGGAACCAGCTCCCAATTAATGCTCGTGAAAAACAGGTGTCTACGTACTTTTGACCATGCTGTGTATGTTCCTATCTTAAAACATGAAATTCTCAAGAAAAATATTCAATACAGCTTATACTTCTGGGTGATAACAAATACAATATTAAATGGTATTTTTAAATAATGACATTAGTCCATATTCCTACTATTTAATCTGAATTTTCCATTTTCATTGAATCATTTGTGGCGTTGACGGTAGGAATATTTCATCCAAACATTTTCCATTATCTTTTCAACTAGTAATATCAAGGCAGATTTCAAAGCTTATACTTTTCCTTGCTATCTCAGCACATTCAGTTTCCTTATTAGAAACTGTGCACTTTGAAGATGTTTAGGTCAAAGGAATATGGTGCAGTACCGTATTGCAAAATAACCTACTTTCATTTCCAATGCCTCTGAGAGCCGAATGATGCTTGGCGGAATGCATTTGTGGAGGCAATTTACACGTTTCCATGACCCGGAATGTTTTCTCGTAATTGCATATAATGGTTCACAACATCCACATCCGCGAATGAGAAAAGGTTTGGAGAAAGAGACAGTTCAAGTACTAATGGCGTTAAATAACAAACACATTTATTAGGTAGACCTCTTCAACTGCTCGTTAACGCAAATATCTAATCAGCCAATCCTGTGGCAGCAACTCAATGCATTTAAGCATGTAGACATGGTCAAGATGATCTGCTGAAGTTCAAACCAAGAAGTAGAATGGGGAAGAAAGGTGATTTAAGTGACTTTGAAGATGGCATGGTTGTTTGTGCCAGATGGGCTGGTTTGAGTATTTCAGAAACAGTTGATCTACTGGGATTTCCCATCAGAGGAGAATGGCCAAACAGATAGATAGAGGCAACAGTAGAGCCAGATAGAAAGGCAACAGTAACTCAAATAACCAATCGTAACAACCAATGTATGCAGAAGAGCATCTCTGAACGCACAACAATTTAAACCTTGCAGCAGAAGGGCTACAACAGCAGAAGACCACACCGGGTACTACTGCTGTCAGCAGGAAACTGAAGCTACAATTCACACAGGCTCACCAAAATCGGACAATAGAAGATTAGAAAAACGTTGCCTTATCTGATGAGTCTCGATTTCTACTGCGACATTCAGATGGTAGGGTCAGAATTTGGCGTAAACAACTGTGGCACGCAGCTGGTAGCCACGCCCTCCCAAGCAGGACAATCGACTGCCTGCAATGCAAAGAGGGAGGGCCACGCCCTCTAATTGAACCTCATTGTGCACCTGAGTGTGATTCCACTAATAGATACATATAGATAGATAGATATATTCCTTTATTAATCCCCCGTAGGGGAAATTCCGGATTAGTTACAGCAGCACAGGAGAATGTAAAAGAGAAAAATACAATCAAATAAAATAGAGGTTTTAAGCAGTGTAGCATTCATCTTAAATGTGCAAATATGTCCACACTATGTACACATTATATACAGTCAATAGACAGTAACAATTACAATAATAAATAACAGTTATGTGCAATGTAAAATAGCTATTATGTGCAAATCATGGTAATCAAACTCAGGTGCCAACAATCCCTTCGAAAAGCCAGCAAAGATGACTCAAAGGAGTTGAAATAGAAGGTCACTGTTGCGTTATTCTGTGAACTGTTGGTAGTTGTCCCCGGAAGGGTGGTTTTTGTTAAGTTGCTTAGTTAATAGTTTATGTGTTTCTTTTTTGGTTATTCATGGGAACCTTTATGTTTGTTTAAATTATGCCAAATAAAAGGCTGAACCATTCCCCAATGCCTCGTTCTCCAGCCGGTCTCACGTGTTACAACAACATAAAAGCGTGGATTCATCCTGTCCAATCAACTTTTTTGGCTGGTGGTGGTGTAATGGTGTGGGGGATATTTTCTAGGCACACTTTCGGCCCCTTAGTACCAATTAAGCATCGTTTAAATGCCACAGCCTACATGAGTATTGTTGCTGACCATGTCCATCCCTTTCTGACCACAGTGTACCCATCTGCTGATGGCTACTTCCAGTAGGATAGTCACAAAGCTCACATAATGACAATGAGTTAACTGTACTCAAATGTCCTCCACAGTTACCAGATCTCAACCCAATAGAGCACCTTTGGGATGTGGTGGAACGGGATATTCGCATCATGGATGTGCAGCCGACAAATCTTCAGCAACTGCTTGATGCTATCATGTCGATATGGACCAAAATCTCAGAGGAATGTTTCCAGCACCTTGTTGTGTCTATGCCATGAAGAATTTAAGCAGTTCTGAAGGCAAAAGGGGGACCAACCCGGTACAAGCAAGGTGTACCTAATAAGGTGGCCGGTGAGTGTGTGTGTATATGTAAGTGTGTGTGTGTGTGTGTGTGTGTGTGTGTGTGTGTGTGTGTGTGTATATAGAAATATATACCAGTTTTATTAGGCTCTAAGCCTAATTATTAGACATTAGGCTCTAAGTGAATAATATAGGAGGGATAAAATCAGTCTGCAGCTGTGGGCAGTGTCATGAAAGCGATGCAGACGTCTGGGTGAAGCCAAGTAAAACACAAAAGCCGGTTTGATAGAATATCGAAACCTTCCCATATTAGCGATGTATCACAGTCAGATGGAGGTGCGTGCTTTGCTGATGGCTTTTTAATAGGGCTGCACCTGTTCCCACCGAGGTGTAAAATTTTACTTTGCAACATGCTGAGATCCGTAAAAGCTGTCAAAGGATTGACGTGATTTCGTATCAGAATGAGGAATCCGATCCAGGAGCCTTGGCGTAACTTAATTGCATTTAGTCCTTCGCCTTTTACCAAGTGCCATATCAGTAACCTTTCGAAACAGTTCAGCGGCGTCTTATTAAATCACCCATCCATTCGTTTACCGATCGGAAAATACATGCCCTGTGGAAAGCCTGAATTTGCTGGTAGGATTGGGAAACTAATTTGTCTGCGGAAGCGGAGCCCTCTCCCAGTCAGAGAGGATGGATGGCAGCAGATAGAAAATGCATTTTTATATGACATTAATAACTCACTAAGGTGACATTGGGGCGGTGGGTGAAAATACACGGGTCCCTTGGGCAGCCTGCTGCCGGAAAGAAGGATATAAATAAATAAATAAGGAGTAGACGACGCTCCTACCCCTTGACCAAGTCTTTTTTTTTTTTTTTTTGTTAAAATACAGAGTGATTTGCACGTCAGTCTAACGAGTGGGGAGCCTCCACCATACCTACCCCAGGAAAGCCGACAACCCTGGCCATACTTCACAATGAGCTCTTCGGAAAGAATCCCACTTAGAATCCTACTTCGTACAATGTTAGACGGACAGTCAACCAGCTGACAATCAGCAACTGGAATCAGGGGTACAAGATTGCAGCGTGTTTATTTGTTCTCAAATAGTTCTAATATCAAGACAGCCTCACAGTTTGTCTGATCTTTCATTTCAGTAGGATCATTTACCAAAAATGTCATGCAATATTATTAAATATTATTATAGAGGTAACATAAAAAATCTACTAACCACTCATTAATGTTAAAAATGTATTAGTTAAAATAACTGTTATTTAGCCATTATTACATGTTATAAAGTTATGTTTAATTGAGCAGCTTATTTTTTTCATTTATTAAAAAAAAAACATTTTGAGATATATGATATGATTGATATATGATAAATATGAGAGCGGCACAGTGGCTCAGTGGTTAGCATTGATGCCCCATAGCACCAGGGCTTTTGGACGCGGTCTGTGTGGAGTTTTCAAGTTCTCGTCATGTTTGCACGTTTTCTCCGCTGGGTGCTTCTGTTCTCTTCCACTGTCCAATGGCTTGCGAGTTAATGAAAATATCCGGATCACATGTGAAGCTCTAAGAGTTGTCAGTTGATGATGTTTAGCTTTCTAGTTTACCTTTCGGCCGGGCACCAGTGAATAGGCATTGAACCACACCTGTAGGGGGCACATGCATAGGAGTCCTGTGTGCCTGAAGATTAAAAAAAGACCGAAATGTAATGGCCATCAGGTTTCATAAGATTGAGGTCACATGATCCCAAGCGCTATTGCAAGATATCTGCTTGGAAAATTCTCGGTTCTTGAGGGAAATATTATTGATGGTTCATTCATCTTATCTGAAACAGAATTCCTGTTATTATGGTACTGTCTTTCTAATCCTTAAGTTTATGGCTTATAATTTAACTGTTTAACTGTTAAGTGCGGGAAGTGTTTTTTTTATCTGCATTTTTTCTCAGGATTAACTGTTAGAATGAAGATGTTTTGCAGGTTTTTGAACTTTGCTGTTTATATTCCCTTCTTTCTTCATGTATTGCTCCCATAATGGGTGACGCAAGATTTAGTCTCAAAGGGAATGCAAAGAATCTGAATCCAGCTCTTTATGCTCTTCAGTAGGAGCCCATTTTTCTACATGGTCAATATTAAGGAAGAGACAAACATTTCTGTGGCTTCTAGCCTTGTTGGGATGTGACCCGCCTGTTTGGATGTGGTGTGATCTTGTTCGTGGGTCAGAAAGGTGGAAATTGAGCGGAGGTGGGGATCTGAGAACAGCTGATGCGACAAGACAGTGGGTCATTTATGCTGTTCAGAAAAATGGCTTTACCGTCAGAGAAGGACAAAAAAATACCAGGGGCCTGTCTGTCGCAAGAGCAATCACCTCTATTGAGGCTTGACCCCTTTTCCGACATCAAAAGCTCATAATTCTTCGGAAAGCACTGCTCCGGTCGATTGGTAAAAGGCAAGCCTATACAGCCCAGTGGGGTGGCTCAATATGCTGGCTCTGCAGCACTTAAGGCTTAGGAAACAGAACACTCAAGTCATTGAGGTACAATCTTCTTCTTTTTTCAATTCTCTAATTTCACCGCTTGTTATTATACTGCTGTAAAAGTGCATAACTTACTCGCACAGTCCAACAGCCAAAGGTCATTTCAGACATCTTCCAGGTATGTGAATGCTAAGTTAGAATCTTAGTAAGGAATAATAATGAATGAGTAAAAAAAAGAAGTAGTCTTATAACAGAAACACTCAACTTTTCTTTTCTTTTGCACAACTTAAGCAAACAAAATGACCTTGACAAGTATAAAACTAAATTGAATGGCTTTTGTCTGTCTGTCATAATAATCGTAATCTATGATTCCTGAGAAAACATCTGTCTACTGTATGTGAGGTAGTGAACATAAAGTGGAGAGAAGGGCTCAAAATCAGCAGAAGGGTACAAAAAATCTTTAAATATCCCATAATTATCAAGAAGTGTAGTGTAATATACTGGACCAATGGCCAGAGAGTCAGCTCCCTTCCCTAGAAAAGAAAAGTAATCCTGCAGAAAAACATGTCTGCTAAAGAACTAACTTTTTACAAGACAATGACCACAAGACCAAAGCTATACTAGAGTAGCTTAAGAATTGAATGTCCTTGAATGGCCCAGTCAAAGTCCTGACTAAAATCATTGGATCCTATGATGCATTTCAGAATACCAAAGGGGCTTCATCTGTAAAGGAATTTTCCTTAGCATGGACTAAGCCCTATGATCTGAATTTTATAGCACATTTGCGGCATCATAATTTATTTTATTTTTTTTACAATTTTATAATGATGGCCTGTATATTTTTGTAAAGCACTGTACCTGGTCTTATGAAACATTGTTCTCTTGTTCCTGTAATACCAGGACGGCATCATGAAGCATGCTAGAAATAATAAGGAGAAACCTGCACACATCCCAGATGGCCAGGAATTAGACGGAATGGGAATGGACGGAATGTTTCTATCCATGGCAAACTTTCGTCAGAGTCAGTCTAATGTTTAATAGATACACAGGATTGGATTGGAGTAACTGAAAGCAGTTTCAATGCCCTACAATCATACAGCCATCAGATCATATTTGTTGTAATGACCTTTGAGAATGCCTTCCGCAGAATAGCTGCCTGGGTGGTGGTATGACAGTATGCTTCTAGCCCATACGGACTGGAGGTGCAGATGTGTAATAAGATGCACATTAAGTGAATCACAGTGAGAACGAGCGACTGCAGCCCTGGGCGACAGTGATGAAGCTGGGTTAAGGCTCCCGTGTCACAAGACTTCCAAGGAGGGAGTAATAACAGGCTAAACAAGTGCGGAGCTCGCTGTACGCCCACCCTGCTATTGCATTTCCTCAGGACTCATTTCATTACTGCAATCGCAACACACTGAAAAACAATTTTACTGTTTACTAAAGCACTGAGCAGATGCCCACTGATTAAGGTAACAGTGCGTTCTTATCCTAAGAACCAGACAAACGGAAAAACTCAATAACTAATTTTGCACGCTGCACTCCGTGACAGCAAGCCTCCTTTAAAATGAATATTCATTTGGAGGTAAAAGGCAGGTTTTAAGCATGATGCCGATTTAATGGTGTTCATGTATTCAGGGAAACATCAGTGTCTTAGACTGGTTCAGCCGCATCTAACGAGCATGCGATTGCGAGAGCGAGGTGACTCTGTGGTCCCTGCGAGTCAGCGAGTCTGTGTTTAGCGTGCGCTCCGGGTTTTCCACCCTTCAGCCTCACAGTAACGGCAGCTGATGTACAGGAAGTTGAAAATTCTTGCCTTGTCTGGGAAAGGAATTTAGGAGGCAGGTTTTCGCACTTCTCGTCGACATCCAGGCAAACGCCTCCGTTTTGCGAGTTTTTACTCAGCTCTCCCACTTTCAAAGAAAGGCCGACGTGTTATTCAGTCACTTGGCGGCTATTGACGGTTATCGTCAATCGCCATCATCAAAGCTGAGCAATCTCTTTAATTGAAACTCCCCTGGGCTCGTGTTAGAATCTGAATAATCGCTACGTTATCAAGTCATTTGCTGACATGTCAACGTTTGCTTTACCCAAAGACTGTGCATGAATTAAATCAGCAGCGAGCACCTTGTTGATTGATAGGTCAGTCGGAGCAGCGCACAACCGTAGCTGAGCCATTGTTCTTTTTCTTGTTTTTTTTTTTTTCAAGTTGCACGCTTGAGATAGGTTGGGCAAATTCATGATCGTTCTCAAAGTTTTTCTCAGTAGAACTTTCAAAGCCCTAAATAACCATATTTATGAGAAGAAAATGCAAATATTTGTGAGGGCAGTAGCTTGGGCGTGGGATGGAGGTCTTCATGGGGAGGGAACCAGAGAGAAAGTGACGGATTGTCCTCTTTCCAAGGTGCTTCTGCCTGGACCCCCAGCAAGACTTTCCAGATGCTTGTAGCGTGCAACGTGGCTTCTTAGCCTCTATTGGGAAAATATCCACGAAAAACATTTAACAAATGGACCCAGGTGTTATTCATTCTGATGAACATCTCTCAAGAAGTCAAATCACAATATCTATTCAATATATAATATTAGAATACAACAGAATGGACTTCAACTCAAACATTATTGGAAACACAGCTATTGATAGCCGAAGACTTATTGGAGATAAAGGGTGACGATGGCTAGTAAGAGGAGGGTTTTAGAAATGGGTAGGAAATTCATCTGTGTCATTTACAAATACAAAGAAAATACTATATACAGAAGTTTGCACTGACCAATCAGGAAGCCAAATAATGACAGTCAATGACGCGAAAGGCAGTAGTATCAGAAAATCTTTCAGCCGCAAAATCCATAGGAGCTGAGGTATCGTATAAAGTAATTTGTTAAGCCTGGGAATTGGGAATTGGGAATTGAACACAATTCAGTTTAAATCCATTAAGTCCCTGGGCCAAAAACCCAAATCCCCAAAACCCTCTCTGCATAATTTAGCAAATGAACTGACAGATTAAGCTTCTAATGGACACCAAACAGTGGCAGTTTTAGGGCCATTCTAAACATCTATAAGTCTGGCAATGTAATAATTGAATGCACGCATGAAGACTTGGTGCATGTTTTCTACAGAGAAACCAGAAAACTTTGGGTGGAACAAGTTAAATTCCATTCAATACATTTTATCCATGAAAAACTGCAAAAGAGTTATTGAAGTAGTCTTGGATTAAAGACCTCATGTATATTTTATACAGACATAGAGTCTTATCTTTTTAAAACATTTTTTTAGGGTAGTGAATTGTTTATGAGAGGAGGATAGAGATTGAGGGATTCAAAGACAGATCCGTAAAAAAGGACACTACATGTGGAACTCCATGTGTCTTCCCCTTCCATTGTTGTTTTAAAGATTGTGTGAACCCAGGATTCCTTCTCCATGGCAACAGAAGCAGGGATTTTAATTACCTCGTCCCCCAGGTGGCCGTGAAACAGCTGGTCTGGACTTACCATTAGTGATTTGGATTCTGCCACAAAACACACATCAGTTAGTTCTTACCTCGTTTTCATTAGGCCCCTCCTCATCCTTAAAGTCCTGTGTCTTAATTTTAAAAATATACTCAAGATTATCTAAATGTATCAGAGTAATAAAATATCACAGCTCAAACACCTGAAAAATGAAAACTACAATTACATTTAATTTTAATATACCGAAAGGCCTTCATTTTTCTAACTTTGTTCTTTAAAATGTCAAAAGGCATCACTGACTGTGATACCAAATTTTTGAAAATGGGACCACATTAATGTTAAGTGTTATCTTGTAGCAAGGCTGCTCATGGTTGACCAGGCCTAAACAACATTTAGTTGTTACTACTTTCATGGCATTTTATGTGGTTTCAGTTAGAACTGTAGACAGCAGAAAATATAACTATGTGATTGATGAGTCTTTCATGTTGAAACGGGGAAAGTACTCCAGGTATTGACCAGTGTGCAGGTCAATCCTTGAAGTGTCTGACACTGATTACTTAAGAGTATGCTGGGTGCTCAATTAAGTTGTCACTACTCTTATTAAGGGTGAATTATATGAATGAGCCTTTGTGGCTACAAAAATGGAAAAAAGCGAACAGTTTGGCCTTCTTTTTCTTTTTAATATTAAAAAGTTAATATTAAAAATGAAGTCAAGACAACAACTGTTTGACAGCGCAAAATATACTACAAACTTTTATCAGTCCCTGATTACAATTTATCTTCAGCCACAACAGCATTGAAATTGTCGGTTTTTGCTAGCCTGTTTCTGCATTCTATCCAGCACTTTTTGTTGAAATAAAAGCCAATAAATTGTTGCTGTGATAAATTGCAAACACTGTTCAGGTGTTTTAAATTTTTAATGCCCAAGTTTTATTTACAATGTTTTCTTTTCTGCATTTTAAACCACTTTCTTAACCAACGACACCCCAAGAAAAAAAATACAAAAAACTGAAAAGACATTTAAGACATCCTGGCACTTTTGAAAACAAGGACTTACAGCCCACTGTTGTAATTATTCTGTTGGATGAGCTACAGTAAAACTGTGTAGTTATACAAGCAGGAGTACTCGGCAGAAACTCATTAAAAAACAGTAACACTCAAGCCGCGAGTTCTGTGGTGCAGCTTTGTACTTGATATATGAGAAGACTATTTCTGGTTTACCCTCTCAAGTGGAATCCTATATTTGCTGCTCATGCCGTGCCCTCAGACAGCTCATTGGCAAATTGGCTGGTCCATTGTGTTTTGTGGAGTGAGTGTCCTCTGTGAAAGTGTCTGTCTGGCAGCGAGCCCCAGCAGACAACGCCTAAACTAGAGAGTGACTGGTGAGGTGCCAAAACGGTAAAAAGAAAGAAACTAGAGGAGCGAAAGGAGAAAGCAGGACTGATAGGACTGATATTGGCTCAGTCTCGAAGCTCCATCAGCAAATGAGGAGGTTTTCCTTGCCCAGCTCGGCCACACAAGTCTCTTGCCAGGTATTACCTGTTCCACAAATCCCAGTGAGGTTGCGTTATGCGCCCTGCACGCAAATCGCGTTGACACCATCCCTAGAAACCGTGTATTTGTGGCGTACAACCTCAACCCCCTTGCATTAGCCATGTCAAAACACAGTGTCTGGGACAATTACCCCCTCCTCCCACGGCGAGAGGTCGAGAAATCAAAGGAGAGAGGATCTGCACGGCATTCCCAGGTGCCCACGCCCACAGCAAAAACAAACCATGATGTCATTCTCCCCAGTACAGGGAGACTGGAAAATAATGAGTCAGATTTTCCAAAACAGCACTATTATTGTTGTATAAAATGGACTACAAACCCTGGATGGCTACTCTGTCAACGTTCATTGAAAATGTCTTTTTGAGATATACAGCAGGGAGAACAAAAATGGATGGTTCTGAATGGAATTAGCGTTTAGCTGATTTACTGTACTGCCACAGATAATAGCAGGAATTTTTTTACAGAAAGAACACTCTGCAGCTGTCAATCACTCAGTGATGCAACAAAATTGCAATTTGACTGCAGCTAAAATTTCTTTAAAACCACACCTGGGGTTCATACAGGTGATGCCCTATCGAAAGTTTTAGAATTGTCTCTGGTCTTCTAAAAGTGCAGTCATTTCTATTTGTTTGTAATGGGTGGAAGAGTATAGTTTTTATCTGAGGTAAGTTAAACCACAATTAAGCCTTGGTCACAGTTCTTCCTAAAGAAGGATTAACTAGTTAAATACTTCGAACCACAAAACTAAATCTACGGGCAGCCCTTCTTGTTTTCAAAAAGATCAGACCACAGACTTAGTTTACTCATTCACTCCAGTTACTTACGCTGTCTATCTTCCCTAGGTCACCCATTTTTAATGGTTTTGTTATGTTAATATTTATGATAAGTAGGATCTTAAAGCAAATTCCTTGGTGGAATAAATACTATTACACAATTGCAATAACTGGTTATCTGTTGGAACCACAAGGCCACGCGCCTGAATAGCAGGAAGGGATTGTTATGCAAGTAAGCTTTGCATCTGTAAACTTATTTGCTAATTATTTGTAATTCTGTTGAATAATAGATGAAAAGCGTGCATTTTCGTTCACAAACTAGGAGAAATCTACCTCTAACTGAAGCATATTAGTTAAAGTAAAACCCAAAGCAATACAAAGATGAAACACAAGCAAGAAATAAACAACAGAGAACTAACAATGTTCAATTATTCAAAAAGCCCCTTGTAGATTTAGGAATAAATTGTTTTGCAGCTCAGGCAAGGCCTTATCAGCAACTGTTTGTTTGGATCAATGCAATTTAAAGAAAAAGGGGAAATAAGCTTTTTTACTTCCAATCATGGGCTTGTCTCAGCACATAAAAGACGCTGGGGCGAATTAAACGGTGTGCTGGTACCATTCATTTGTATGAAACTATGGGTTCCTTAATGGAAAAAAAATGTATTTCTCACCAAAGTCACTTCACTTTCGCATCTTTTGTTAAAAATAAAATAAAAAATAAGGTATAAATTCCCAGCAAAAGCACCCAGGCTGAGATTTAAATGAAAGTGTTTCCTGCGCAGTTAAATTATTAAGTTAACTCTCTGCAGGGAGGTTCATTTGTATTCAGTCTCTCCAGTCTATCTACAGCCTGTGTTCTCTCTCCTCATTTGACATAAGGGGTGGGATGATTCACTTGAAAGCAAGATTCTAGATGTCTCTCCCCATGGTTGCTGCAGTTTTGATGAAGGGTTTTTTTTTGTTTTTTTTTATTTTAACTCCCCGTACTTCTATTAAATGTTTAATTAAATTCACTGGGTGTGTTCAGGCAGTTATTGAGGTTTTGTTTGAAAATAATAAAAAACATATTTCCTCATAATAATAAATAATAATAAAATAATAATAAGGGTGCTTACTTATATATATATATATATATACTAAAAGTCACTTTTAGTTGCATTTGATGCGAGACTCAATGTGTATCATAATCAATAAAATCAGTACAATAATTTATTCCAATCAGTAATTCATTCATTAAAACATTAAAAGAAAGTGTCTCCCGGGTAGCTCGGTCGCTGAATGCGTTCCCTCTATTGTCTGGATTTCTCTAGTTAGAATGGCTTGGCTTTCACCGACTGTGACTTGGCAGGGCTCCGCTCGACTTGTCACTAACCAGCCTCTCCTGTCACTTTCCTGAGCACCTGCAGGCTTGCAGTGCTTTCAGGAGGGACGTGCCTCGCCTCCTGTAGCCTGCAGAGTGCAAAATTGGCAACCGGATGGCGTAAACCATTCACACTACTTCCTCACCCAGCCTGTGTGCGGTGGGATTCATAGCGACGAGCTGTAATGGATTAGTATAATTAGCTATTCTAAACTTGGAAAAGAATATAAAAATGAATAAAAACAGAAAAATATGGCGTACTTCTGAAACAGAATCTGAAGAATTTCTTCCTATCAAAAAACCCCTTAGTATCCATCTTGCTGCTGTTTCCTTAAATACATTTAGTCTTCTGAGTCACCTATCTCCGCCTCTCTATGTATGACTCCAATGTGCCAGACAGTCACAAAACCCCTCTTTGTAAGCAAAACGGAGTCATCTATGAATGTTTGTTTTATTGGAAATGGAGTGTGAGAATTTAAGTGGGAGATTATACATATTTCTTTTGTAAATCAATTGTAATTTTTGTATTGTGACTTTAGTGTTAGCAATCGACAATTATGCACGCAGGTCAACAGGTGACGCTACCGTGGATATACTTGGTCCAGCAACGTCAATAGAATTACACCAAGGGATAACATTCGCTGTGTTCAAGGAGAGGTTGTCTTAGGGCAACTTTTGAAAGGCTTAAAACTGCAGGCTTTACTGTGCTCCAGAAGATTACAGAAGTCAATACGACGCGGCCAACCTTAATAACTATACAAAAAAAAACAAAAAAACAATGTACAAGAAAAAAATGGCCCTCAATCAAAAAATATGAGTATCCAGCTCTGCTCAATTTCATCTAATGGCTTTTTTTCCCCACTGCGATAAATTTCAAAAGCAATAACATGGAACAAAAAAAAAATCAAAACAGGGAGCATTCTGATTTATGTTTTTTTTCTCTGCTCGTAAACTGTTTTTCTTGCCACTGTCAAATGATCCAATCAAAGCCCACAGTCTATCTGTGTCGCCGCATGACAGTCAAGCCTGCGATTCAGCTGTGATTTACAGATTGCCTACTGAACCCTGTACATTTCTGCCTCTTTCTGGTGTGTATTCAGCTGGTTGTATCACTTTTGTGTGAACGGGGAAAGGTACAATTTTAGTAAACTATTACTTCAGTGCTAAATCTAAATTAATATATTGGTCTCCACAGACCGCCATTTTCCTGTTTCACATTGTATTATGTGTATAAGTGGGCTGACTCTTGATCAAAGTATTCAAAAACTATGACATACAGGGTGGCGTCACAAAAAAAACAATGACTTAAAAAGCCTGGTAAAAATGAGTGATAATTTGTAGTGATGTATCTGTGCCACGCGTCCGTCTCGAATACACGCACGGGAGAGGTCCGGGCACGCCCATCAGCACCGGCTGAGGATCAGGCTAATTACATTAGTATTTAACGACCTGTGATCCCTCAGTAGGTGCTGGAGTTGGTAGAAGAGCCAGCGAGAAACGGACGAAAGAGGGCGGCGAGAGAGAAGGCGAACGAATGAGTGGACGCGGAGAAGTTACTGCTGACATTTAGTAGCGAGTTAAAGATTGATCATAGCGCTAACCCCACAGCCTTGGCACAAAGGTTGAAGGACTCCTGCAGTCGGTGGCTGCTAGCGGAGGACCAGGATGTCCACCAGGTGCTGGAGCAGTTTGTCTGTTGTTTACCACCAGACACACCCCGTTGGCTCCAGTACCGCTGGACGTCCTCCCTCTCTGAGGCTGTTCGCTGGGCAGAAGATCACCTCTCAGTGGCGGGACGAGAACGAACACCCCCAGCAGTCGCCCACCCGGTCCAGCCCAGGGCGCAGGACCCGACACCAGCCACCAGTGGCGAGAGCTCTGGCCTGCCAGGAAGGTGACACCCGTACCGCTGCCCCGGAGACCGCCCCGACCCCCTCTCGCCCCCAGTTTTTCCCGGCCCCGCACATGGTCCCCAGGGAGCGAGCCTG
>JAOYSI010000024.1:2361710-2377752 GCA_025775065.1 Hiodon alosoides | reverse complement strand
TATACTTTAATAATCAGGAATGTACAGGGATTTGAAACGATGATGCACATTTGAAACCAATACAGGCATTATTAACTACCTGTTTGAAAACAATCTAGCTGTTTCCAACCAGAAAAATGCATTTATATTGGCATGCAAACTTATCTTGCTTTAATACAGCGCAGGGCACTGATCTTTTGAATCAAAGCATCGTGCCTGAAATTTTGCATTATAGACAATAGTAAACCACCAGTCTCTGGTCAATCTTTACATTGTCTGGCTATGGATTACACATCAAGGGCTTAAAGTGTAGCCTTTATGTCAGGTTAAGGTGGGGCATTCTGCCCGGTGCATCCTGCTTGATGAATGCACATTAGAACCCTGGCTGTAAGAAAGCAGCAGTGAGAAACCGGGAAATAAATAAATTGACACAAACAGCAATTTGGTTTGAATTAGCTTCTTGAAAAGTGGCAGCGTTTATAGGGTTTTTATAGCATACAAGTGCAACCACTAATGTGGAAAATGTCAGGGGTTTCCATCATCGTTGCATACATGATAAAAAAAAAACACTTATGTTTATAGCCATAGGTTCAGCGCTATTAATTACTTCTGGTATGATTTATGATGATATTTCGTGTTTATGATACGGTTGTTCCACATTGGCTCAAGCATACACATCCCCTTCAATTATTAACATATGCAGAGAAGGAAGCATTATCACAGAGATGTCCACACACTGGTCGATAAATGATCATAACATATTACTGATTAATTTAGGGCCCCTGTGTCTACGGTATATTTAGGATTAATTACACTTTTTACCTTTATTCTAGTTTTATGCATTTATTTATATGATAAGTCTCTTGATCTATTTGTTTCTGGCATTGTTTCTTAATTATAAGTATTTGTTGACAGTACAGTAAGTTGATTCTGAGTGACAAAATGACAAAGATGTGTCCAGTGAAAAGTGACTTATCTTTATGAACTACGTTTATTGCTCATTAATTACTTTAATATGTGATCAGTGTGATACTGTAATAAAAGAACATCGTAAAATGTTCCGATCCAGATTTTACTGAATTCTAAAACAAATACGAGTCCTATGTTTAGCACGTTTTGAAATACAAAACATTACATAAACGCTGTGATCTCATAGAAATAAAAATCTTGGCATGTTTTTTTTTTTTTTTTCGTTCACAAAGGTGTTCCAATGGTAAATACTTAGAAAAAGGTAGAATTTCTTTCAAAGGGAATTATTGAAGAATGTGCTGTTAGCATGCCCCATGTCAGTTTCCCCAGAAGTTTATTTTGAGCCACCCTGCTTGAAACATATTTTTACAACACGAAAGTTTGTGTAAGTGAAAGTTTGGTGTGTGAAAAAAGAAAAATAAAGAACCCCACACTTCTGTTTAGGGACTGGAGGCTTGAGGGAACCAAATCAATAATGATCCAAAGGATTTTGAAGTCTTTACTCGCAATTTGTAATCATTAAAAATGAATCTGTTAGTAATATCTAATCCATATTTGTAAAATAGAATTGTGTGCTCATTAACTACAGTTTACAATGTTAAATTTCAGTTGGTTTGTGGTTCGCATGAGTATTGTTCTGACACTACTTTCAGGAGTAAAACCCCTTTTTCTAGAACTTTCATAGCTTTTCTAGAACTTTTAAGTCTCCCAGGGTAAACTTAAACGTATTCAAAACAGTCTAGGATGTGCTTAACCAAACAGTACACATGGGCGTGTGTTGCATTATCCTCGATGGAATCCTGTTCTTTCACCTGAGATATCTTACTTAATTGGCTATCTGCTGATCACGACTAATTCTCTGTCAAAATCCATATCTGTCAAATTTCTTCAACTGTTGCCAAATCTTGGTGCTGGGTTACACTCATGAAGTTCACAATTTGGCTGTTGGCTCAAATTTAATCAATAGTGCAAGTTATGTCAAAGATAGATTGTATGAGCATCATAAAATTGGTTACGCAAACCACAAACAGATTTTAATTGACAAGGGCAACCTGTAGGTTACAGACGTAAGGTTACATTTCAAGAAAAAGGATTACATATTACAAAGAAGGGTTTCTTTTTCACGATCACAAATTGCTAGTTGCAACCACGGGAAACCTCGGCTCATTATTGACACTGTACAACCTTCTAATCAGTCATTTATTTTTTAAATCTGATTTATTCGGCCCCAGAAAAGGAAAAGTTATTAAATACAGTCATGTAATATGTATTTAGCCAAAGCTGTGATTTTGTCCCTGCCTGAATCTGACATAATGATCAAAGAGTTTAAATCTTCTTACAAATAAATGTGCATTCATGTTAATATAAGTTATAATATAAATACATAAATGTAATGCATAAGTCAATGATATGAATGTAAAAAAATCTAAAAAATAAGTTGAAAGATATAAACCTAAAAGGTTTTCAATGACTAATCTTCTGAACAATGACTAATCTAAATTCATATTTTATCAAAAAAGTTGATTTGTATTTTATCTCTTCAAATGGGAATAACACTTTTAATATGCACTTTTTTGCTTACATCTACATTCACTTTAATGCATGTGAGCCAGGCCAGAAGGAAAATCTCCACCACTCATCTCTGACACAAGGCATTACAGTCGATGATAGATATTCAAGTGAGTCCCTCATGATGGATGGAGGTATGCAATGACCAAAAAAATAATCTCTCATTTTTATTTTTTGGTGTGCAAAAGTAATGAATAAATTTGACATGCATTACTTTGGCGGCAGCAATCTTGCACCCTTTGTAAAGAGTTTCCGACGGCATGCGTATGTGCGTCTCTGCTTTAGCAAGCAGGTTCAAACATGTGCGAGCATCTTTCACTGCCATCCATGACATGGGTGTGCTCCGTGGCCGTTCGTCAGTGCAAATTGCCCTTCCGTTATGAAGTAATTGCTTTGTTGCCTATAATAATGCATCTCAGTATCATGAGTATTATGGGCCTTCTGAAGAGAGCTAATAAAACAGCTGGTTGAAGGAATAATTATGTGACCCATGCCACATAAGATGAGATAATAAAATGAGGGGAACTTCAATGGAATAATTATGGACAAAATTAGCACCTGCTCACAAACCGGCCATTGTGCCTACTAAACGACCTGCAAAATCGGAAAGAATTAAGTCGTCACTGCTTTGTCGCTCTTTGGCCAAGTCAAACGGATTGCCTGCCAAGTGTTAACAGAGAGATTGGCGGAGCACGGAGTCACATCCGAGGCCGGGCCAAATTGCCTCTGCCGGACAAAGAGAAAAAGAACCCGTGGATGTCATCATTCGTCCTCGTGATTGATTGACACCGCTGACAGTATGACAGGAGTTAGGTGTCAGTGCGGTTTGTGCCATTGAATCTGTGCATGTTATTGAATCTGTGTTTGTAATACAGTTTGGAAGTGACATAACACATTTATAAATGTATATTGTCATAACAATGTGTTAAGTTTCATCTGTGCCACGTCCCAAAAGGCTGATGATCAATTTTGGGGGACCACCACAATTCGACCCCATCAATTTTCCCTCGACTTTTATGAAATAAGTGCTAATTCACCCAGTTTCTCCATAGGAGCTGGATCTGGGTTGGTGAATAAGAGGTATCAGGCCTGGTTGCACGAGTCGGTGAGAAGAGGCCCTCGCAGATAGTGAGAGAAAAAAGTGCCTCACATTGCATCGATTGAGTTTTAGTTAGTTAGATATTAAGAACATGTCCTGGGCACACTTCCGGACCCACCGAATACAACAAGATAACGCAAATTAAAGAAAAGGGAGTTCATCTTTTTTAAAGAAATATAAGCCCACAAAAAGTAATTTGACTCCCTCCCTATCAATGTCTGGCAGGGCCCTCTTCTTCGCTCGCACACAGGTAGAGCAACGGCACAGTGAGGTTAGAAACACCGCAATTTTGTAGATGCTGATCAGACATGCAATAAAGGTAATTGAATTACAGTGAAAAATGCATGTGTGAAACAAAAAAAGATGTCATGTCCTCCACCCAATACTTTGCTTTCGCTGCTGCTAGAGATGTAATTGAAACTGAAACGTGACTTAAAAACAACTGTGGGGAAGTCTGATTTCCAGGCTTCCCTGAACCCAAGCTCTTCTGCTTTGTTTCACACTTCCAAAATACGGAAACCTCTAAGGACCACACTTCACTCCTAAGACACAAAAAATAGATTGCCCTCTCTCCCCCAATCCGCAACAAATACATTCCTGACTTTTTTTTCTTTTTAGATCACTTCGCTTTCCTGATCCAAATTCAAGAGAGAATTCAGTCAGCACCATTTAGAACTACCTTGTTGATTTCTGTCTTTACTATTTGATTTGCTCAACAATGTCCCAGTATTATGATTTACCTTCACATAAGTTTAGTTAAGCACAATTCAAATAATAACAATAATCTAAAACGGTGGCTTTATTTTACCATAGGATTTGGGAAACCGCAAATCCAACTGAATCTTCTCTCTCTTTTCTGAAAGTCAAGCTTCAGTTCTCAAATGCTAGACGCTAACTTCTTCAGATGTTTCATAGCCTCTGGCCACTCTCTGTAGCTCAAGTGACCCCATTTTCTGAAGCAATTTAACATGCATGCTTGATCACTCCTCCGAAAATGAAAATGGAGACGTCATACAAACCAAGTGGTTCACAATCCTCAATGCACAATTTATTGGTTGACTGTTATATTTACCAGATGAAAGCTCACCAGCAGAATCCTTTGGCTTTGTTTGTGTGTGTGTGTGTGTGGCTCTGCTAACCCGAGGGTTTCAGTTTTCCAACGGCTGACTGGTGGTTTAAACAGTGCCCGGATGTGAAAGCTGCTACACCTGTATGACTACACAATCACTTCTCGCGTCGTGTGCAAATGACCAACCCATTACTTTTGGAGAACAATGGAGAATTTTGCACCAGTAACACAGTTTGGGAAAGCTAGTCAAACTGTCCTTGCTGCCGTTTCCATCATGTCCCGGTAACTGTGCATTGTCAGACACCATCTCTGACCTCCCATGAACCTCAACTGTCAACTGCTTCATATTGCCCTCATCTTTTTTAGCCTCCCTTTCCATTTCTACCTGTTGGTATCACCTCAAAATATCAAGGTTTGCTACGGATGGTGGTGAACAATGAACGTGTTTAACTGGTCTCTTAATTTAATGGTAGAATTAGGCATGGCATTTGGATTTTTTACCCTCTTGTCCATCAGTGAAAATGTTTGCATTGCTACATATGACCCATAGAGGTCGTGTAAAATGGCAAATAATCTTTCAGAGTCCTCCCTATTCAATCTAGGTGGCAATTTAATGTCATTCTTCGCCCCTTTTCCACCCCTTGAAGTTTATAGGCAAAGTACATCTGATTAATGGTAGATGACTTACTAATGCATACATAAACCAACCTCATCCATCTATTCTAGAATGCCTATCCTTAAACAATGGACACTTCCGTTCACTAGGAACATACTATTCAAGTTCAGTGACAGGGGCGTTTCCTCCAGGACGTAATAGACGTGGTTGTCTTATTAAGACCGGGCTGAACCATGAGACTCTGCAAAGAAGTAAGCACTTGTTCTCAGCCCTTAGCTTTTCTACCATTTCCCTCAGATCCTCCAATTGACTCTCCATCATTACACACTTGATGGAACAGAAAGACGACAATTAAATGCTGGGCGCATTACGCAGTTGCCTTTGAAGGAACTCCCAGGAATCGAGAAGACTTTAGGTCCATGCTGTGCCAACTGTTGTTTTTCAACAACAAATACCAGAATTAAAACAAAACAAAAAGTAAATTAATGTAAAACTAAAGAATGCGTGTCTCTGCTCTTGTGATTCTGTCGACCACACCAAAGTTAGAAACATTAAGAAGAGGTCTTAACGGAGCATCTCTCACTTATTAAGACTTTAAGAATACAAGAGGATTTTGAAAGTACTTTCCTAAATGAACCAAGTGAACCAAGCGTGGCTGCGGTCCTCAATGGTGGCGCCAGTAGAAACACAAACATGGAAACCTGCTGAGGACTCATTTCCTGCTGATGCAGACCACCGGTTTGAATCATTGTAAAGCTCTGAGCCACTGTCATCCCTGGTTCCTTCTCCACCCCCTTCCCTTCAAAAGTGCACTGCTTTCCCCGTATGTATGTGTTATGGACATTGACAAGCAACTACTGGGGCTGGAAAACATCCCAAATGTGTAACTCATGTTGGTACGAATTACATTTCCTTCCCACAATCAGAAATTCTAAAGCGCCCAAAATCTTTTTAAATTGAGTTTTTGCTTTGACACCAACCCACCTGTGGTCTTTCATACAAACAGTTATCTCCAAGTGATGTTGCTGAACTAGTTTCCACTGCTGTCATGGTATAATTACAGGTAATTTGCTAAAAAAAATTCCACTACTCAGGTGACCTCTTCTTAAAACCAGCTGAGCACCAGCTCACCATTGCACTTTCACCATTAGGTCTATAAAGCATGCCAAACAAATCACATTACTCTAAAGTTATCACAGAGAATAAAGAGAACCCTAAAGTGCTCTTAGATAAATCTAGCTCCAGCTGTTGAAACCCTGCAATATATTTTTCTCTTCATCTAAGTTTGAAGAGTTGGCAAAATAACCACTATTAGACCGAACATCAAGCAAAAAAACCACCTCAGTTCTAGATTGTTCCAGTTTACCTTATAGGGAGTTATGCATTATTTTGATATGGTAGATGCTAGAACACTTTGTACTGCAATTAAAACCCCCTACATGTTTGTCCCTATTCCCACTAAATTCTTAAAGAATGTTTTAAATTGCTTGTAAGATGATGTGCTAGACATTATAAATAGCTCTCTGCTAACTGGATTTTCCCCCAGTGCCTTAAAACCTGCCGTGGTGAATCTTCTTTAAAAAAACAAAAACCAAATTTGGATCCAGCAGTATTTAAACAACTGAACCCTTATCTTAGCACTAGACACATATAGGAAAATGTCTGAGCTACCACAGTACAGAGTCTGGTAAATGGTAGGTGGTAAATTATTTTAGACTCAGTATTGACCACAAAAATGTCTCGGTTCTTGTCTCACTAGACCTGAGTGTAGTTTGACACTATAGCAACACAAAAAAACCGACCTATAATTTTACATTGGCTTGGCAATTGGGTTGGCCTTGGCTAAAGTGGTTTCAGGCCTATCTAGTAGATAGACAATTCTTTGTGGCTTTAGGAGACTGTCAGAGAGAGAATACATTTCACGTGTGCTGCCACAGGGCTCAATTCTGAGTTTTTCAATTCTGTTTTTTTTTTCTTTGTGCAAGCAACCCCCTTGGCAGATAAGCCATTACCTTGCCTTCCACAGTTATGCTGATGATATAAAGTTGTATATATTTATATCACCAAACCTTTCTCCAACAGAATCAAGATAGAACAGACTAAAAAAAGTATTAATCACATGAGCTAAAGCACAAAGAGGTGCACTTTCTATGAACTTAGGGCTGTCAAATTACAAATCTGAGGTAACAAAAAATAATTTTAAAAAAATAATACACATACACATACACATATACACGTCTGGAGCTTTTGATCCTGACCTGGCTTTCCATTCTCAGATTAAGAATGTAACCAGATCTGTTGACACGTAAATAAGTTCGGTAGATGCGCTGCTTTGTATGAAACAGCAAAATAATTGACTTCACAATGCCGGTCAGTTTTTTTTCCACCCATAAAAATATCAAACCATGGCTCAAACAAACCCCCTTCATTTTGTTTCTCAATTTCTTTTCAGGTAAGAGCTAAGTATGTTATGAAGCTCTTGATTGGGTTTTTTGATGACATTTTGTGAGTGCCCCTTTAAACAAAGCTCTCCTGGTTCCTGGAACGCATACCAAACAAGGAATGATGGTCCAGGGATCTGATTGTACAGTGCACGATCAAAGCAAAATGTTTTATTTTTATTTTTTTTGTTCCTTTCATCAGGCCATTGAGTGGAGAGGTTCCTTTTCTTTTGCAGTTGTTGCAAAACAGGCTGTTGCTCTCCATTCACTCGGTGTGTGATAAGTCATCAGAGTGCAGTGGGCAACTTGAGCTGTAAACAGAGGACCCTGGTATTGTGTGCTTTGTTTGGGAAAGTTTTCTTTATGTGGCTGACTCCACTAATTATTATATCCCATGTGAATTCAATGATTAAAAGACAAATCAACGATCAGGAAAATATGTTTTATCTGATCATCAATAGTCGTCTCAGTTAAAAAGCCTAGCCTGAAATGTATTCCAAATTTAGCTTAGATATTAATTATAAACGCTATGCAATGAAAGTTAACATTTTTGGGTAGCTAAAAAAAAAGTTTAGAGGAAAGTATGAAAGTAAGTCTCATACATCCCTAAGCACCGTCCAGCCACTCTTGTCTGCTCTGCGTGTTACGCAGCCCACATTAGCGGTTCGGTGGCAGTTGGAGGAAAGGCAGGTCCATCTCAGCGGTAGCGCATGTCTGCAGCCACTAGGGGAGCCGATGGGAGACACTCATAAGCGACAAGCCGCGAGAAACTCTGTCATTTCACCCACCTCGGCCCAGGCAGCAGTTTGACAATTGTGTGCTGCCTCAGTGCAGTCCCGGTCCCAGTCTGAACATAACATGAGCTCGATTCAAACTGGTGAACTCCAGCTACCAACTAAGCCAATCGGGATGGTTGAGTATTTTATTCAAAATGTTTATGTCCAGTCCAGGATCAGCAGAGACGTCTGTAATTTTTGATGTGCTCAAACCATGCACTTAATTGTATATATTTCTACGATCAATCAATTTACGAAACCAGATGGTCCAGTTACATTGCGTTTAACTGCTTTCAAAGACCAACGAGATGACCTGGTAACTCGGTCGTGGAAAAAGGTTGTGTTCAATCTTGTTGTCATGTTAATGAGAAAAAAGTGTCTTTAATCAAGAGCGTGATCAATATTCATGAGTTACATGATGATTTTAGATAGGAATGATGGGCATCAATCCCTTCTGTATTATGTTTCAGGCTTCCTTTAGATTTGCTCAAATCAGTTCAATGTCAATCAATCAATGTCAGTTCAGCTCTGCGTCAATACAATAAATGCTCCAGTTATTTCATTCAACAATAAGCAGGAGTACATCTCAAAACATAGAGCTGAGTCTGTTATGTTGATGCATTGGTGCCCTGCAGCACTCTTCAAAATAAACAGTGTGCCCAAATTGTGTGGAGTTCATCAGGGGGGTTCCTGAGGGCCAAATCGCTGAGCCTTGAAAGGTTAAGTCACTGCACTTTCTTTTTAACAATGTGGTAGTCACTAAGATTGAGGAGTCACAAATCCGCAGCTTGTGTTTGGCCATTGATCACTATCAAACGCAATGGAGTGTTTAACAGCGTCACTTGACCCATTGACAGCTATTAATGACGCACATTGCCCTGCAGCAGTAAAACCCTGTTGTTTCTGGAGCCAAAAGCTTTACTGATAGAGGATCAATATTATTATTTTAGTAGAGTAAGGATATCTGATAATTGCAGTCATCCACACAATAAAACAGGATCAAACACGGGTCACACAACACTCTGTGCACCATTGATCCGTTCTGCCCCAACCCACTCATCCTCACTGATTTGATCCCGGAACAGACACATACTGCACACTGTACTCCATAGTAGGGTCGTAATTGCTACATTTGTTCATTTTCCATAAACCCAACCCGCATGCACTCTGTGCCATGAAAACGCAGTTTACAAAATGGTGTAATCTAAATGCCTCAATCACCAGATCAATGGGTCTGTTGCCCTCCGGAAAGAATGCTTTAGAGAAGGAATTCATTGATTTCTCATCCGCATTTTCCTCAATGCAAGCTCGCTAAATCTGTCTGACACAGAGTCAGATGCCGAGAAGTCTCCCATCTATTTTTCTGAGATTACTTTTTTTTTTCTTTTTGTCCACTGTTGTGTTATATAAGCAAACATAGCATTATGGAAATATATATATATATATAAACGTGTGTTCCTTTCCCAGAGCTGGCGGACCATTCCACATTTGTAGTGGCGGAGAGTGGCGGCTGTTTATCCTAGAGGGTGAACTCTTAACCGAAGTCATCCTGTCATCTCAACGCTCGTCACAGCAATCCTGCGAGCCAGGCGGAATTATTTTCCCAAATGCTGAACAGTTACGGGCGCATTTCACTCTGTATGTCTTGTCCGTTCATAAGCCCATCACCATACAGAGAATATGTTTGCCGAGGTAATTGTTGCTAATTGATTGGTTCATTTTCACGTTGCAGCATTAGTGAGACTGGAGAGAGTTTTTGCCAGTCAGTTTGGTCTGTCATCATGTCTTGCTGTTTTTGGGTAATTTCTGAGCTCTGAATGGACCTTACTATTTCTAACTGCTCTAACTATGCAAATATATATATAATACAGAATTAAAAACAAAATCACCAGGTCAATTATCACCACTACAATTATTCAACTTGTTAGCTGGTCTAAGTAGAGATCTGAACTCAAAATACAAATAGAGCAAATAGCAAAACTACAGTTTCACTAAAGTCATAACCTTTTTAGCACATATAAAAGGCCACTTTAAGGTCCTGCACTGGAGGACTTTAATTTCCCTTCTGCTTGACCTTTCCTCATTATTAGATTAGCCATGGACGGTTTTCCATTAAGCGTAGAGATGACAGGTAATTACCAATTGCTGTATATTGATTTATTGGTAGAGAAGTAAATTACCCGGAAAGTAATTTACATAAATAGTCAGAAATAGACCTAAATTAAGTTGAATACACATAAATCATATTTCACATCATTAATTTGTAACTAAATTATTCCTCAGTGGAAATAATTTAATTATTCTCAGGTTCATAACAATTAGCATTAATTTTATTAGCGCCAATGAAGCATTTACAGTGAATCATTTACATCAATTGTTTATGTGTAAAGTTCTACACATTAAAAGCCATATTATCTGTATATATATATATATATATATATATATATATATAATTTGAATTCTGTATTTAACAGGTTATAGAAGTTTCCACAAAAGACTTGAAATTTGTTAGGGACTGCAGTTGAAATGAACCACAGCAGAGGCCTTCTCATCATATTCCAATAGTAGTAATAATAGTAATAATAATAATAATAATAATAATTGACACACATGAAATGTTTTTAAACAGGAAAGGGACCTGAAACTGAGGCGGTGCGTAGAATTAGGCTGCATTCCCGCAGTAGCTTGCCGGTCTAGCGGGATGCCCCATCGCTCAATATCGTTAGCAATGGGCTCTTTACTGTCTAATGACTCATATTAAGGAATAACAAAGGAACAATCCGGCACTACAAGGGAATTTGCGCACTAAGATGAGGACATAACTGGCCATACGGTATTAAGTGTATCACAGCTTGAGAATGACATGGTCTGTGGTCCCGAATGCAGATCCGGTTCAAACAGTTTGAGTGAAGGCTTCTTATTTCATGCACTGCCCTTGCTGTAAATTATGTCCTGGACACTAAATCCATGGCTGGCTTGAGCACTGTAGCTCTGCTTTCACTTCCTGTCCGTCTCAGAAGTATATACCCCCGATGTTATTTCTGTCTTTGTTGAAGCAGTGAGACCTATGACGTTACAAGAGTCTGCATAGACCGGCCACTGCTGGCATAAATACCTACAAAGAAGAAAAAGAAAAAAGAAAATTTTCTGATTAACAGGCATCTTCCTTTTGAATGTAGTTGAGATGTACTTTCAATCGTTTCCATCAGAGCGCCTTTTTTTTTTCTTAAAGACTTTTGGAATGTAAAGGTCTTCTGTGTGGGGAATGTGGGATTTGCTGGATGGTTGCATCATCGAGGCATACATACAAGTTCCCTGTAGTGTCTGGTTTGTTGTACTCTCTGCCAAGGTTGCCGCAACAAATAAGGATGTGAGCTGACTGATCTCGCAGTGTTGGATCCAGTCTAATCAAAGATCTTCCACCAATGGAGAGGAGGGCAGTGGTGCCTTTTTTGAGAATATTCTAGTCTCTGAACCTCTTTCTTATGAAATATAGCTTGAATGTCTAAATACAGTGTGGAGGTTTTTTTTTTGTGTGTTTTGGTTTTTAATTTGAGGGTTTCTAAATTATTTATATTTCAGTCTGATAGTGTTTGACTTTGAAAGGCCACACGTCTAAAACTTGTGGCAAACATAGTATTTTTTTAATCAGTATACTGTGTGGTTTTCCACCCTGCTAACCATCTGCTGTGTATCCCTCTGACCTCTGTCTGACAGCCATTCTCACTGTTCGCTGCTTGTGTTAATCACAGTTTTGAGCAATAACAGAGAGTGATGTACGTGCTCTGATGTTGAGCGTAACACGTTCCCACGGGTTTGTATTTTACCTAATTTGCCACTAAAGAGTCCAAAGGAAATACATTGCTGTTTAGGAAATGGTCATTTGTGTCTGAAATTCTTGTGTTCTGGCACACGCGCGATTGAAAATAACCTGTCATTCAAAGTAATCAGTGGCGTCTGATATATGCATCGTGAGTTGGCTCCAGTCCTCCTCCGAGGGTACTGCGCTTTGCGTCATTTTTTCTGTGCCCAGACCGAGCCACAGTGGATCTTCCACCCAAAAGCCGGGATAAGCAAGGGTGGGCCTCACAGCGACAGCCCTGAATTGCTGAGGACTAATGCGCTCGCGTGGCAGGTCACCAGGCTTTTTCAGATCAAGTCTGTCGCCGTTCTGGTAACCATTTAGCATGCAGACATGATGCCACACCGCTTAGAAGCGCACGTCGCCCCTGTCTGCTCCCGCGTATTGCGATCCGCCACCCACTCCTTCACTGTGGGGCAGCAATGATTCTGACATTTCTGCTTTTCGACAACCTCGTTTTCGAAGCTGTGGAGAGTGAAGGCGATAGACAGGAAATCAATTAACACTGATTACCATTGAGCGATACGTGATTTTGATGTTATAACCATCGAGTGTGGCAAGGCCTAAATATATATATATATATATTGCGCTTATGGCT
Organism: Hiodon alosoides; assembly: GCA_025775065.1. Lineage (NCBI taxonomy): Eukaryota > Metazoa > Chordata > Actinopteri > Hiodontiformes > Hiodontidae > Hiodon > Hiodon alosoides. The sequence continues at coordinate 2,364,774 of JAOYSI010000024.1, read as the reverse complement.
GTATTCTGCCGTCATGTGAATTTAACTACCTTTCATTTTAATACCATACTGTTTGCAATGATTTTCTTAATTCTTTTTTTTAACAGTTTACAGTGGAACCATTACAATTCCATAATACATTTTATTATGTGTGTCTACCATCACTGAGATGGGATTCATGTTTCTTCAAAAGGGTTTATTTCACAGGATATTGCTCTGAAATGCGTTTTGAATCAGTTCCAGAATCTAAAGCGTTTTAACCAAAGCCATTGTCAGAGGATTTAGTAAACTGTAAAGAAGTGACAGATTTAGTAAATCAATGTCCTGAGAGTGGTGCATTTGCCTGCACTGTATTATTTTCCCTGCCTCGGGTAAAAACCTCACAGAGGTCACAGTCTGCTGGGGACGCGTGGCTTTTTAGCCAATGATTGAGGTCATTTCTAATTTTATCTGTTACTATTTTTACGGCCCTCATTTTTTTTCCTCGCCACCCCGTCCAGAAGTCACACTGAATGTTTCATGTTTTCTTAGCATAAACTCTTAGCCTTAATGAGAGGTAGTGAGAGGGTGGGTGCTAATTTCTACAGCACTTGACAGAAAGGGGAGGATTTGGAAACAGCTGGTTATTTTGTTTTGTTTGTTTGCTTTTTTTTTTTTTTTAGTATCTAAGAGACCCCCCCCCCATTTAGTACAAGAGGAACCTAATCTTACATTCTTCATCTTGTGTGTTGTGGATTGTAGTTTTTGTTCTTTCTTTATTTTTTTAAGATGATTACAAGGTGGAACATAAAAGATAAATTCACATTTAGCAGCATGCAAGTCACACAGCAGCTCAACACAAAAATAACGCTTGGCCCAGGTTTTATTAAACAGCTTTAGCATGTTCTCTTCTAAATATGTATTTTATGATACTATATACAGCTTTTAACATCTGCAGATATGTTGGCAGTTAACTAGCCCTCCAATTAGAGTAAAAGCATTACTTGGCTAAAAGATGTTCATATTATATAAGGCATTGTCCATTGAAGCAGCTAGAACATTTACCAGAGGGTGAACATGACATGATGTCCCATGTCTATTTGAAAATTCTGAAAGCAAGGGAAGTGTGTGAGAAAATGGCTCTCCCTGTTTCCGGAAATACAAATCCCAAAAGGCTTCAGAGGACTGAGGCCTGTGATTTATGGGGAGACACAATAAAACCAGGAAGCAAAGGACTTCCTGAGGGATGAAGGAGATTTGTGTAAATTTTCCCAAGTTCTACGGACTAACCTAACTATTCTATATAAGGACTAGTGATCAGCCCTCACAGAGTGTTTGTCATCTAGGACCCTGCCCACTTTGAACCATTGTTGTGGTCACATTTTATGCCAAATCACAATACCTAATAAAATATTTATATTTAAATGGAAATTGTCATTGTGGAAGCATTTCCCAACACATGGAAAAGCTTTAAAGTATTGGAGCTTGCTGACTTGCAATGCTAAAGATGAAAGAGTAACTTTACCCACAGGGTCCGCAAACCACACAGTGACACAGTGTCCTTCCAACCAAGAAGAAAAGCTGCATAATTGGATGCAGATTATCATCAACATATCACACTTCATCGACTCTGCCTTGCAACTGAACTAGTGTGCTCAGGTGAACAAGCTCGCTACTGACATCACTTCCTGCAGTCAAAGACAAGAGTGTGATTGGTTCCAGTAGCAATAGACTCAATACTTTGGCTCAAACGACAAATCATTTCCCTTGTCTCTTCTGATGACCCTCTGGGTTTTAAAGGGTCCGTTACATTGGTCCCGTGATTGGTTGCCGAGTATAGATATTCCGAGTATAGATAAATCCTGGAGAGAAAAAAATTTCTCAACTGTTTATACCTTACTTCCCCCCCACACTCCAGAATATTCGCATCTACGTAATGTTCTTTTTTGTTATTATGTTTTCCCTTCTGTTTTCCAAAGACTGACTTTCTAAGATTGCTCCTTTAGCATGTTAGCAACTTCATCAGCCATTTCATCAAGCAATCAATCTTTATTTGTCATGTTGCCCTTCACAATGGATGTTTTACAGAAACATACAGCAGATTCTATCTGTGCAGGTGAAGTACAGCCTCTTCTAACAAAGCTCTGGGGAACAGTGAACGAGTTTCCAGCTATGTAAATGCTGTGTGCAGAGTCGTACATGCATAGGGGCGAACCACTGGAGGAACTGAACCAGCACTGAAGCCTCTCAAGATATCGTTTGCCAGCCTCAGCTCTAATCAGCAACAATAGCTACTTAGTCAAAAATGAAAATTGGGGTAGTAGGATGACTCTGCGTTTCATTATAATCTAGCTTTTTATTTAGCAATTTCCCTGCGACTCTGATTTAGTGATCGATTATAATTATGTTCTTCTCCTATAATTTGTCTCTGCCCCTTTAACTGCGTAACATATACAGGAAAACCCAATATGAACTCAGAGGTGCTCCGGAATGTTCCAGAAATAGAAAGTAGGAAAAGATTGTTACCATTTGTGATCACTGTCTGCTTATAGATACTTGATAACAGAGAATGTCTTTAGAGTTTACAATTTTACAACTCGGCAAACCTACTGTAGATTTAAAGCCTTCATTTTTACATCAGTGATGCAGCACAACAATTAAATACAAATGATCAGTACAAAGAAAACCGTATGACTATGTTGTTAACTATGCTAAAGAATGAGAAGACTTAATGACTATATGACAGAAGCTACACTATATGGACAAAAGTATTGGGCCACACCTCTTAATCACTGAATTCAGGTGTTTCATTCAGTTCCATTGCCACAGTTGTATAAAATCAAACACCTAGCCATGCAGTCTGCCTTTACAAACATTTCTGAAAGAATGGGTCATTCTAAAGACCTCACTGAATTTGAGCGTGGATCGGTAATAGGATGCTACCGTTGCAACAAGTCAGTTTGTGAAATTTCTTCCCTTCCTAGATAATCCACGATCAACTGTAAGTGGTATTATTGCAAAGTAGAAGCGTTTAGGAACCACAGCAACTCAGCCACGAAGTGGCAGACCACGTAAAGTTAAAGAGCGGGGTCGCCGAGTGCTGAGG
>JAOYSI010000024.1:2317726-2361610 GCA_025775065.1 Hiodon alosoides | reverse complement strand
GTGACAGTATGAGAAGCAACATTAAAATCTTAAAAAAATGATTTTATCTATAAAGTATGTTGAGAGAAAACTTTACCGGCCTACCCATCTTGCCCCTCTTCCCCGGAACTCCAGGAATGCCCTAGTAAATTATTAGAGGAAGACAGAGAGAGGGAGAAAAGAAATAACATCAGTAAATGTTTAGACATTAAAAATGAATTCCCGCCAAGATTCACCAAGAAGTCTAGACCGTGCCTGAACATAGAGCATTTTAAGACGAACAGCCTGATTGCCAGAAATAAGAAAAAATGCAATGACTTCAGGGTGGAAGCAGCCTGATATAATCCCACACCTGAGGCCATGCCTCTTCTGGACAAGACTAATCAGGGGTGGAGAGTGAGTCAGGAAGTTCAGCTGCTGTGCTGCATCTTTCCTCGCCCAGATATATGCATAACCATACTTTTGGGAGAAAAAGAGAATAATTCCTGTTTTTGAAGAGGCTAAATTGAATTAATTGTGCTCCTGTGCTGGGTTTCCCTGTATGAGTTCATTATGAAAATTATTTAACCCCCCACGATCTGATAAGACTAGACCCTGTGAGTGACCTGTTTCCTTTTCATAGCAGACTAATTTGAGTCAAACTATAGTAAATTCCCAGATATATGCATGCCTTTGAGGGAAAATCTAACCCTCCTTACCCTACTCTATTACAGAGTGTCGAAATTGAAAGTGTCGGAAATTCCATTGCAGATATCAAGATTAATAAATGAACTCACTCTTTCGCCGTCAGACCCAGGCAGGCCAAAAAGCCCTGGGATCCCTATGAAACCCTGCAGAGAAGAGGCGAGAGGAGAAGCGTAAGATTTCTGGGATGGTAGAAAGCCCAGGGAGTGGCAGACTCCTGTGTCTCTCAGTCCGACGTCAGGAAAGGGGTCCGTGGTGTGTGGGGCAGGGCTCTCCATGAAGAACTAAGCCTTGAGGCAAGTGTATATGCCCATGGACTGCATGGTGCTGGCTTCCACGATGTAGTCCAAGGGCACATACCCTCACGCCAGGGATCACAGACGGGTCCACACGGGCTGCTCGGGGGGTGACAAAAGGAGGTTACAGCATTCAAAAACACACTCCCAAGCTCTGAAACACCACGGCAGAACTTAACTGGACCTCAACTGTAAGATGGTGAAGAGCTTTTCAAAACAGCGGGTTCTCTCTATGGGTCGAAGGCGTAACATCTTAAACTTTGTGGAGGCTTTGTTATCAGACCAAAGCAAAATACTGCTTGATGGTCAAACAATGGTAAAAATACTACAAATAAAACTCTCTGTGTGGATTCTCTGTATGGATATTCCAGATCCCTTTTCATTAGAGAAGCTGCTGTGCAGACAGACAAATAGCTATGGTACATGACTGATGGGAAAGAAAAAAAACATATTCATTTTGATTTAATACTAGCTGGCTAAAGTCGGTGTATCATTCAGGCGAATACAAGAATATTTAACTGCAATCTGGTTGCAGTTGTCAAAGATGAGGAATTTTCCCTTCAGTGAGAACATTCATGGCAAATGAAGGTAATGTACGTACATTTGAGGGCCAAATAGAAAGACTACATTTCAGCAATCTCTTTGAAATGTCTTGAAACTGATAACAAGAAACGCAGATATTCCAGGAGACTTCACTTTTTACTGATTCCTGTAATTCATATACAGCAATAAAACCACCCCATTCCAAGGCAGAGGTGCTGCCAATGAGTCAAGCACCCTGGAAAACATTACTGAAACTGACAATGCAGCTAGCTTTTAACAGAGACAAAAACACAAACGCTTACCAGTAAATTCAAATAGCCTAGAGTTAAGTTCCATTGCTTTCTATTCATGTGAGAAAGCTAGTCTTAACAACCTACAAGCATCAGTTTTCAGGTGCAGACATCTTTGCAAGTGAGTGTTAGCTGGTACAGCTAGATGAAGATTCAAGTCCTGGTTTGATCATTAAATTATCAAGTAAACACAAAGTTCTTACATAGCAGGCGTTTTGCCCTATTTTACGACCAGTCTAGTTTTGTTAACTAATTTCAGACACTTTCTTCGTTTTGTAACAAAAAATGGATTGGTAATGCAGAGAGAAATGCCAAAATAAAAGGCAGGGTGCAACTACTATAATTTCACAGATATAATTTTTAACCATGAATCATACAGCTGTTCAATAGGTCAACTAAAGGGCTTACATGCTGACTCTGCATATTGAGGTCCAATATCGATGGTGGACATCAATCAAACTGGTGTATTTTTTTTTGGACAAATCTTTTTTCTGAACCAGCCTCTGCACTGTTGCTCACTGCAATGGAGTGTACCCAAAAGATCTTCAAATTTCACCCTAAATATATTTAGCAACATTCCAGATGGCATCCAACTCCGAAATAATAAACAAATATATTAGAAAATGCAGTGATTTGCCAAAGAGATGAAATCTTTTACAAAATACACAGAAACACTTTAGATGAGAATGCATATGCAGTGGATAGGGTGATGTTGGGGGTGAGGATGCAATGAGGAAAATAGCTCGAATAAACGCCGAAGCCAGACCTGAAGTCAAGAACACAAACAGAAGAAACCTACCCGAGCGCCTTTTGGCCCCATATCACCTATAGGTCCAGGTAAACCCTAAAAGACACAAAATATGAAGAGTAGTTAAACAGTTAAACACAAAAAAAATTATCTGTGACCACAACAAAAATGTGTGTGAGGGTGATATTCTACCATTTATATTAGATATAATATTGCATTATTCTCTTACTATAATTTTAAAAAGTTCAAGAAAGTTTCCTTTGACTCTTTTTTTCTGAAAAGTAGTAATTATAGGATTTAAATCAACTTATTAACAAAATAATTTTCTAACTCATTTATTTGTGAAGTGTACTGAAATTTTCAACAACAAATACATTGAGTAAAACAATTAGCTCACTATTTACATCTCAATCAGTAATAAGGTAGTTTGCGCCATCTATCCTAAAATTAGAGTTTGCTTTAATTTAGCCACAGTACATTAGCGGCGCATAAGGAACTTATTTGTTACTGTGAAAGCTAAATATTTCAAACGGTTTCTAAACACTGCTATTGAGAAATATCTCTACATTGTGGAGAGTCTTTCGTTAATTATCCAGAATGAACAAGAGTGCATTTTTCCCTATTTAGTTTTGATTGTGTTCAAATTATCATACCTTTTCCAGCTGAAGTTAATTAAAGGGAAAAGCTTAACATTAAAAAGAGACTAAGTAACTGAAGTTTCATTTAATTCCAAGGCCATTTTTACATAAGAAAAGTAACTTCAGAACAAGGTAAAGCATCAACTATTCTACTCTACTCCCTGTCAACATGGTCCTTTAGCCCAACCTACTGCGACCAGCCGCCGCAGCACTCAACAAATTTCTGGTGGTAGGGGGTGCTAAAGTATAATCCATCAGAGTGATGTTTGTACCCGGCGGATCCTAGTGTGCATGTCTTCAGGAGAGCACCAATGTCCAGGCCGACGGTCGCACACATTGAGCAGAGATTCTGTCATAGAAAAGACAACACACTGCACACCCTAACGTCTACAGTGCCCCCCACGTCCAGAATGGTACTTCCTGGTGCGCTAAAGTGATTCCACAGCTGCTCAACTTTCGTTTTCGCAAAAGGGAAACAAAGCATTTCCTCAAGTCCGTAACTAATCCACAGCCATGGGAGCAAAAGGTTCTGTGAACTCTTCCTCATCCCTAATGACATTAACAACAGCAGAGTCCTGATTATAATTTATGAATCCCGGAGAAGAGCAATGTATATAACATTATATCAGAGGATTGACAAGTAACATTAGCGATGCCTGGAATAATTGGGTTATATGCAAATTAAATGTTCGGACCTAGGGGCCTGCTAGAGCCCAAACCAATGCAGTTTCCATATTCAGGGCTTTTAATAATTGGCCACATACTCCATCCAGCCAGTCAGAATAGATGAAGGCTGACACTACAGAAAAGGTTTTCAACAGAATGGGAGGAGCACATATGCAGCACAAAGCTGTAGTTTCCAAAAATCCCACTCATGGTACACACTCACCAAAGCTCCATGACCCTGCATCCTCCCACCAATCCCCCAGAGCCCCCCCTGATATTGCATTTATAGCTATCTTTCCCCAGCGCGCTAAAATGTCTACTATGTGTAGCCCGTTTAGCCAGCACAGCATCAGAAATTTTACTGCACCTGCCTGCCAGGATAACCTTTGGCACCCGGGCTTCCGTCTGGCCCTCGCTCTCCCTGGGGAAAGATGGGAAAATAGTGAAGCAGTTTATCAGTATTACTGTAACTCCAGTAGCATCTCTGAGCTTGGAGATTGGTGAGAATGTGAAACACAGAGTCAGCACACAGCTCATAAGCCTCGCTCCAAACCCACATGCTGCTCTCCGAACTCCCCCATAAAAAAGCCCTTTGTTTAGTCAATATTGCTTTTGGATGGCTTTGCCCAACCTGAAATAAGGTGTTATTTTCCTGTTGGTTTTTCAGATGTGTCTTGTTATATTCAGACCATATGGTTCATTTACAGCAGGTAAGCACCTTGCCAAGATTCTTTAAGTGCAGACGCGTTCATGTATAACATCCTTTGACATGGTCCTGACTTGCACACTATTCCTATTCATATGTGCTCTCTGTTCTTGGCTCAGACAGAACACAGAAGAGTGACTGAAGCATGAGCCTCAAAACGGCTAGGCTTTAAATGGATTCTTAGCTAAACGTTACCATTGCCCCTATAGGAGAAACAGTAAAATAGAAGCAGGTGCTTCCTCGTTTTCAAGACTAGAAGCTATGCAGATAAGAATTGTGTTGAGGATACAGACCAGGTTAGACCAAGTTATTTTGCTTTGCAAGTAAGTATGATAAAACAACCCCATCAGTAGCACATTTTAGCACGCAGTCGCTTGATGCTCTGCTGTGATTGGACCGGACCAATTTTTTTCAATTTGACTGTCCCATTATGCAAAAAAGAGTGGTTTGTTAAGCATTGTTGTTAAGAGGCACTTAATCTTGAGACTTTGACGCTTACTCAACGTCAGACCAGGAAAGTCTGATGACAGATTTGGGAGAAATTGCTCAATGCTCTGAGTCACCTTTCATGTCCATAGCCAAACGTGATAAGCGCCAGCAGCTAACATGTTGAAGTGACAGCTAAAAATAAATGTTGCTGGACACAACAAACTTGTATTCCCCCCCAGATCATCCGAAATGCTTTACCTCTGAGTTTGTATTTTAATTTTGTTTACTCATGGAGCAACCTTTTGGAACGATCTCATTACTCTTCTATAGGCATATCTACGAACAATATATACCCAGATGTTTCACACAGCGCTGGAGCTCTCAGTCCTGTTTGGCAGGGGAAAGTTTTTATGAGGGCTGGTACGTTTGAAAGACGAATTGATTTTGAACTTTCATGGGACATTAGACTCTAAATGGGAGATAGAATAGCCCTGATTAGCTGGAGCAAAGTGCTGAGTGATGACTCACGCTGTCTGCGCCTTGCTCACTAAAATCTCTGTGGCCCACTCACACTCGCTAAAAAATGAAACCCCATCCCTATGTCTACCCTTGCGGCCTCCCGCACACTGGGGCTGAATTAACAGGAAACATACAGAAGGTAGGTGGGACCAAGTGCCAAGTTGTTCTGTGGGCATCGACCCCAGGCCTCTAAGGAGACAGGGCTGCGCAGAGCTGGGACAAGACACAACAGTCCCAACCGTGTTGCAACTGTAGAACACTCAACCACACAAAGATGCCCAGAGTGTACTCACTGGTTCTCCTGGGTGACCTGGCGGACCGGGGTGACCCTTCTGTCCCTAGAAAGAGAAACACAAAGCGCAGCCATGAGTGGGGCACACCACACTTACATGTCACTGCTATTCTCCTATATAGTAAGGCACAACTGAGGGGGACTGGCAGCATACCAAGAAAAGGGCAAAATCCCTTCATCACCAGAAACTGATATTGATATGTGAATAGTTGAATTAGAAATGTACTTGATTTTTGTTGAATTTTGTGTTGATTGACAAGCAAAAAAAAATCCATAGGCATGCTTTCTGTTTAAGGTCTTTATTGTGTCCAGACAGTTCCCTTGCATGAATCAAACTGTGGGATTATGGAACATTTCAACTTTGCTGATTTAAGCAAAAGGAGCAGAACAAAGGATGGAAAACCAGAATCAAAGGTAGAAGGATGTGGAGGTCCAGACCACGCTTGACAGCATAAATTCCAAATCTTACAAGGAAACCAGTTGTCATTTTCCCAAAACCACAGTGGTGAGTAACTAGCTAATAGCTCCCATGAACATGAAACTTGAGCCAGTTCTGTGTGATACGCGATTCTAGGGAGCTGTATTCATTTCATTACGTTCTTACGTTCTCTATGTAAAAAAGGACATTGTCGTGGTAAATGGTAAATTACTTTCAAAAGGAGGATCCGTGTTGTCTATCCTTGTAGGAAAGACCCAGGTCCAGCCTGTGTACTGTGATGACTACAGACAGGACAAGGTCCAGCATGTCTTGCGTGATGACTACAATCAGACCCAGATACAGCATGTGTACTGTGATGACTACAGGCAGAACCAGGTCCAGCATGTGTACTGTGATAACTATAGACTGGACAAGGTCCAGCATGTCTAGTGTGATGACTACAGACAGAACGAGGTCCAGCATGTGTACTGTGATAACTATAGACAGGACAAGGTCCAGCATGTCTAGTGTGATGACTACAGACAGAACCAGGTCCAGCATGTGTACTGTGATAACTATAGACAGGACAAGGTCCAGCATGTCTAGTGTGATGACTACAGACAGGACAAGGTCCAGCATGTCTACTATGATGACTACAGACAGGACAAGGTCCAGCATGTCTAGTGCGATGACTACAGATAGGACCAGGTCCAGCATGTGTACTGAGATAACTATAGACAGGACAAGGTCCAGCATGTCTAGTGTGATGACTACAGACAGGACAAGGTCCAGCATGTCTACTGTGATGACTACAGACAGGACAAGGTCCAGCATGTCTAGTGTGATGACTACAGATAGGACAAGGTCCAGCATGTGTACTGGGATAACTATAGACATTACCAGGTCTAGCATATGCAGTGTGATGACTACAGACAGAACCAGGTCCAGCATGTGTACTATGCTGACTATAGACCGACCTGGGTCCTGACAGAAACTATGCTGAATACAGACAATACCGATTCCTGATTCATATTATGCTAAATAAAGACAGAACCACGTCCAGCATGGACCCAAGTCTGAAGATGCATTTCTTGGGCGAAGTAAAGGTCTTTATAAAGGGACCTTTAGAATTGGCTCATTGAGCCACTGAACTGCCCAAGAAGGAAAATTAAGCTGTGCCACCATCACAAAGTGACGCACTTTGTCTTAGAAAAAAAAAAGCATACATAAATAAGTGTTCTTCTGTAGCTACACTAGGTACAGGTTCTGAATACATTAAGTGTGCATAGGTGATAGCTTCCTTACCAGGTATTATATCCACACACTAAAGCTATGCAGTGGCTGGCATTAATCTTATGGTTGTCAGATCCCTAAAAACACAATCACTGTCTTCCCGTAGGTTACCTCCTTTAGCCGAGCACATTTGACAGAAATGTACCCTATATACTGAAAGATACGGTGTGAAAATCCCAGACACAATGGGCCAAGTTACAGGACCAGAAAAAGTGGGCAGTTAGGAGGCAATTAAAAATGGCAGAGTACTGGAGGCAGAAGCCAAAGAACATTCATGGAAAACAGGTGTGTGTAGATCACTGCGCCAAAATAATACAGTTAATTTAAATAGGGAGAAAGGGCATACACAAGCAGGCCAACGCCTGCTTAAGAATGTGGCACTTTTGTTCGCACCTTTTGGCGAAACCAGCCATCGAGTGGATCCGTTCAAGGTGCAGCGTGACAAGATTGTCCTGTGTTGCTGTGCAAGGCGCAGACTGTTCCCGTGACCCGGGCCACTCCCTTGCACTCTGGATGCAATTTGCTGGTCCCTGATGAAAACCCTGGGGCAGACCACAAGTGCGTTCCCAGCCACTCTGTGCTTTTTCCTCTTTTAGGATTTTTCCATCCATTTTGTGGTTTTACAATTTGAAACCACACTGAGAGATACTAAAGACCCCTGTGAGCCTCAACATTAGCTCTGATATTAAACGGTTATTCCGGGCAGTGGAGCAGAACAGAGTAAAAAACAGTCATGAGTAATGAGGAAGGGCAGGTATCACTTTTCTATGAACGGTACTAAGATTTCTAAACTAATAAGATTTCTCCGTATACCACTGACATGACTCATTTAGTCATAAAGCGGATGTTTTGAGGTGGTATTACTTTGAGAACGAGACAAAGGCATACAATAAACAAGCTTACAGATGTGAACTTGTTTATTTTTTTAACCAAATATGTTATTCTGCAGTTTTGTGCATCTATATGTAATATCGTACTGTAACAAGTTCCTTCAAAGGTTTGAAACCGGAGAAGCATATAACGGCAAGATACATGTAGAGAGAACAGCACACTGTATAGTCTTCAAGAGAGAAAACCAACAGAGGCCTTTTGTCTTTGTTCCGTAGGCCATGAAGGCCCCTGGCCAGTCGCTTCAGACAGCCCTCACTGGATGTGAATCACATCTATCTGGACGGATGATGAGTTGTGGTCTGACCACAGGCCAGGCACCAGCTGCAGCAATCACACACCTAAACATAGTTTGGGTGATGAGACCTCTTGCAGGTGTGCCTGGGATATATTCCCAGTAAGCTAGCAGGATTGCAGCATTAAACATTCTGAGAAAAAGAAATAGAAAGTTTGGAGCATGATCCACTGGGTGCTGGATAAGTTAATTATTTCGTTTTTCTTCTTTTACCCTTTTACCTCTTTTTGTTAAATTTATGCTTTTGTGCTAGAAAAAAATGCCGGTCCACAGATTCTAGAAGACATCTCCCCAAACTGCCACTCGGGTAACAATCACATTGGATGATACCATTGCCACTAAAATCAATAGAAATTTGTTCTCCGTAATTGGCTGACACTTCTTCCTGAACCTGTTTCTACTTAATGACATAGTAATAGGCTGTTATGGCTTTTGGTTCCACTCACAGTAATTAGTACAGTGTTCCAGTATTGGCTAACATATGCAGGTTAACTGTCCTCCGACACTGTCATCCTCCAACGTTGGACCCATTTGCACTCTTTTTTATGGTTACTGTTTTCACATAGTTATAGAATGACTATAGCATGTCCAGTTGAGAAAACAGGAAAACCTGGACCAGGTCAGCTCCACTCTCACCAATCGCGTTAACACCGAAACGTAATTCCTGGTTTTTTTTCCAGACAGTCTGGCAGAACACGTGTTATAAAATCGGGAACATGCTCTGCCTGTCCGAAGTTGTAAAATCACACATTTCTATCCGGCTTTCGAGGGGCTTCTGTTTTTTCCATCAGACTTTTCCATGGAAAAATGAGTGGCTGGCTTCCCATTACAGCCATGAACATCGTGCCTCACTCAATACATGCTCTGTGAGAGAGATTAATAGAAAACACAGAAAATTGGATTTTCAACCAAGTAAAAGTCAAGACATTTCTGGAGCATGTAGCAAGTCAAAGTCCAGAATGTATGTCTCTAAAAGGAATCTTGAAATCTTGAAAACAAGTTTTCAGAATTGTTTTTCCAAACAATCAATTTGATTCTCCTGACTAAACTGGAATGCTTTAAAGGAAAAATAAAGCAGTCTTTCTAGGTCCTTTAAAAAAACGTTTGATCACTAGAGGTCGACAGCTTTGAAAGAACAACAAAATAAATGTAATTGTTTGATGCAACATTAAATTAAGCATATGAAAAAATAAATAACAAATAAACCAGTGTGTATGTTGACTAGCCTTGCTTATCCTTGGGAACTTTGCCGGCCTTTGATGTGGATGAGTGCAGCTCCTATTCTGTCATTTCCCTCTGGGTGGCCTAGGGCAGCTACTGTGAGAGCATGTTGGAGACCGGCGATGTGGGAGGAGCCTTTTGGAGGAATCTGGAGATCCTCCCTTGGTTGCAACTCTAAGTTAATGTCTTCTTTCCTGGGTGCATGGGTCTGTCTTATCAGATGCTTGATTGGTTCCCTGGCATGATGTCCAGAGGACCAAAACGCCTGAGAATCCAAGGACAATCCTACGGCTAAACAAACTTTGCCGTGTCTTGGATGACTCTGTGAGGCAAGATTGTACTAAACAAGGCCCAGGTTATACAAAAAGATTTATTTCCACATGCGGTTGAGTCATTATACCTGAAGGTGGTCCGTAGTTGGTTTTAACTTAAGATGCGGTGCATTTCTGTGCACAGATCCTGTACAAAGTAACTACAATTAACGACAAAGACCTATTGATCAGTCTTAAGTTTCTAAATATAAAGGAAATCTAGCTAGAGTAATGTAGGAGATGGAAAATGTTTAAAAAACAATTTCCTTCAAAGTGCATGAGGAGACAACTGAGCGATCCAATGCAAACATGGCAGTAGCTACCAAAGCAGCAGGAGATGGTAGAAATGGAAAATATTGCCCTGGCTGTCCTCTTTTCTTCTCCTTTTAAAGGCACTGGGCGTTACATTGATCCGAGGGGAACAGCAGCATCACCAGGGGGTCGCCTGAGACACGAGTGGCCAGCATGTTTGGCATGGGAGAGGCGGAGAGCTCCGGAGCCGGTAATGTTCTCCACAATAAAAACTGTGCAGCTGTGGCAGTGCAGCCCCCCCCCACACACACCTCTCCTGCCTCCACTGTATTTTACAGGCCTCAGTTGTTGACGAGAGGGTAACCTTGTTTCCCTACATCTTTTACACATTTCCTCACTCCGTTTGCGGCTTCCCTGGGCCTGGGGCCATTTATCCTGCCTTGTCTGGCAATAGACGTAAGAGTCTGTGGGCTGTGGGGTAATGGGATCGGCGTACCAATCGGCCAAAAAACACTGCTGAGAGGAGGGGGGGGGTGGGTCGTCTGGAGCCCGAAGGCTTGCCTGTTTGGAGCCTCAATCAATCCCAGTTCCTTTTCATACCATATAAACGGCGCTCCTGTGAGTTGTAAAGGGCATGGGGCGCTGGTGACATTGTAAATGCGTTTTCTCTCAGCAGGGCTAGATGGCTCAGCTACACCAAAGGATGCCAACAACCAACGGAGAGCTGCTATTGTACAGCTCTTCTGCCCCTTAAAAAAATGGGGCGTTGCCTAACGCTCAGCCAAGGGTGCAGTAATAGCAGGCAACTTACATTAGTGTCAATTTAGGTGAAGTAAGATGTCAGCAGTGAGGTCAGTCAGTGTGAGTTCTCAGCTGCTTACATACTTGCGACAATTGCTCACTTGCTGACAGTGCTCATTTAACCTCTGTCTCAGCTCCAACCAGCCTGTGAGACTTTCCATTACACAATTCAGGATAAAGTGCATCTTTAAGCTATTGAGATGTCCTCTCAGGTTTATCTTTCAAAAACGACAACATGGTACCTCTCTACTCTATCTAAGTGCTAGAAAAATTTCTGTGAGCTTTGGCTACATTTGAGTCAATTCACATTTACACTGGATATAACATATGGATGTAACCAGGCGTACCTAGATGTAGTATTGCGGGCACATAAAAATCTTTTTTTGGTATCTCTTCATACATAAATGCACGAGCAGGATTAGTCACAATGATCGATAATGTCATGAGGGGTCAGTGATTGACATGCCAGTATCCATGCCAGCAGGTTCCCTTGCACCATTATTATACATTCTATAATTTTTCCTACTTCCCATAAACCATGTAAAGCATAACCTAATAGGCTGGTGCCAGGAGTAATTTTGCAAAAACGGTTTCTCCGTTATTTTATGCTATTTTTTGTACCGCAGACGCTTAATAAAAAACATGTGGGTACTGTAAGTCTGCCAGGTGTTCCTAACCTAATGTTTCACAATGTTTCAGTGGTAATTTAGAAATGTGTGACATGGACACAGAGCACAACATAGAACAACATAGAACTGTATTTATTCTTTCTCTTTGTATACAAAACAATTTTACAAACGGTTAGAAAGTGCCCGCATCAAACAAAACGAACACAGATTTCCAGAACTTGTCATTGTTTCTTTTTCTCAAGGCTCTATGGCTGTAATAAACCAGTCTTCCACCTGAGTAGTTTGACTGTTTTATTGTCTTGAGTGACAAAGGGTTTGCTTTATTTACACAAAAAGAGTCATACAGGAAGCCCCCCCTTCAGAGATTTGGCACAAGTCTTAGCCGGTTAGAGTAATGAATGAAACCTGTGTAGCCTTGCTCAAGTATTTTCTTTTCATGCTGTAAAATACTGGATTTTAAATTCCTGCCCAGAGATCATGACTCTGATCCAGATCACACAGAAACGAATACTAGTGTGCAAACTTACTTTTTCGGACAACTGCCCCAATGAAAACATCTTAATGGTAATTAAAAACAACTTCATAATGCAAGAGTGTGAGAAACATCATGATAATAATATATATTTTTTTTGCAGCAAAGTGCTTTCACACAACCAGATATAGTGGAAGTGAAACTGACGTTGTAAAACAGCTGATTCCTGTTGTAAAAGTGAGGCATTTTGGGAGGTTAATTTGTTTATAAAAGCAATCAAATTCTCCCTACCTTTCGACCAACTTGGCCAGGAAGTCCAGGAGGGCCCATGATCCCAGGATCTCCCTGAAAAACCACACAAAAATAAAGACATAATTAGTGAAGTATTCTTAGAAAAATATTGGTGAGAGATATCTGGTTATAGAGCTGAATGGATGAGAAATGTCATGATAATTTCATGGTTTTGCCTTGAATTAGCCATTTTTTCCTGACAACTCTTCGTGCATTTATTGTGCGAAAGGTGGTATCCCTCTGGGGTTTCTTGTTTTCAGGCAAATTTATCCCAAGTTTATTAGAAAATCGCAAACCACGGCAGATTATCAGTGTGTTCACATCACCTGGAGCTGTTTACAGCATGAGGAGTACGGCCTGTGTCATTGGGGAAGTAAAAGGATCATAAAGATCACTTTAGCATATGCTCAGTGCCATAACTCCACACAAAATATTTACTCAATAGAGATCTTGAGATTTTGAGGTTCTAATCACACATTTTTTGTTGTAATTTACCAGGATAGGTATGCATACTAAGTTTTCCTTTAATATTACATCTTGATTGTAACCATTGTGTATTACATCGGAAATAAACGTATAAAGGGGGGGGGGGGGGAAATAAAATATCTGACTGGCGGGTGACTCAGAAAAGACGTCCCTCTATTAGAAACAACATCACAGAGTAGGATTCTTAAACTTATCCCAGAAATGACCTATAAGATATCAATGCTCACTTTCTCTCCATTTTGTGCCCTTCCAGGTGAAAGCCCAGGGTCTCCTTTCCTTCCCTGAAACAGACACAGAGGGGATGTTATCAATCAATCAGGTTTACCAGCATTCATGCCTATAAGTTTATAATAATATCTGCAGGTCTATTGCATGTACGAGTTTAAAGTGGTGACCTCACTTTGAGGTTTGAAAGTGGGCTTAGAGACCCATTGCAGCATTGATTAAACGTGAGAGCAGTGCTGTCCTGTATATCCTCAGAGTATGGGTTTACTTTAAGCCTCTACAATGACAGAAGGAGCAACCAGAAACATTTTTTTCCTTAACAGGCAGTGGGACGCTACCCATCGCCTGTCGTAGTACTCTTTATCAACTCCAGGTTTTTTTTCAGAATAAGACTGGCGAAATGATAATCCTATACTAAACACTGTAAACCTTTGGATTTTATTTATATTCCAATTTAGACTGTCTGAAATAAACCACACACAATCAGAAGAATAATGCATACCTTGACGAGGGTCTTTATCAAACACTAGTGAAAGTCAAAATCAACAAAGGTGCCACAAATTGCTTGCTAAAAGTAAACTTATTGTGTACAATAAAACCTTTAAATCATTAATGCTCAAAATGAAGGCATGTTTAGTTTTTTGTTATTCTTATAAAAGATAATGTATCATGAAAAGCTATTTTTGCACTTAATCGCTGAACACATTCTACACATCTAAGCAGTGTGCGAGAAAACCATTAGCATTAGCAATTTAGCTAATTTAGAATGAGCAATGATGCAGGTTATACCTTTGAACATCAAACACCTGCCTCATGAGTCCTTCTCTGACCAAGCGAACTAATAAAACCTTCTACGTAAACTTATGAAGAGGATAATTAATGAAACCGCAAATAATTTATTCATAAAATTGATTTGATACATTTTTTTCCATAAAACACCTTATTTTATATTTATTTTAATTTATTTTATATTTATTATATTTATTAATTGTTAAGGTCTTCACCTATAAGTGATTTATTGATAGGAACATTTAGATTTATGATGTTTATTATACATTGGATGTAGAGAATATCATTAAATTATATTTCTAAATTCTTTCTAAACAAAGCAAAATCAGTATTATTAAAATATTTCAAAGAATACAAACTAATGTACATGTGAATGTCAGTAATTTGAACCTTATTAAGAAAACAAACTTAGTTTTTAATGGCATTTTATCCCCCGAAAAGTTGACGTGAAACTGTAACCATAAGGGTTACTACGGCCTTGGTTTAAAAAGTACAGCGCTTAGAGACTTTTCAACGCGTGGAGGGATTTAGGGAATATTATTCCCCAGTCCAAAAATTGGGGGGCAGGGCAGATGCAGATCTATTTTTACAGCTGGCAACTTAACAGACCTCACAAAAATGTGGTTCCCTCTTACAGTCCATTGCAGTGCTCCACTGTTGTTGCTTAAACACAAGGCCTGTGGGCGTCGTGTTCAAGCAGAAAGGTCTGATCAGATCACGGATATGATGCTTATTGGCAGGAAGTGTGTAAATGGTGTAGAATGTTCACAGGGAAGTCGAAAAGTAACGGTAGGTCTGTGAGTGGCTGATTTTTTATTCAGCATCATAGAACGTGGATGCAACGCTGAAGTAATGGGAGAGGCTGCTGAAATGATTCATTAAGGCGCTGTCAGACAGTCAGAGAGACATAGATGCGGGAACTTAATCAAGTTTTGCATTGACCCATGGAAACACTACTTTACTATGTGTGCCAGGGGAGTGTAATTGCATGCAGCTGTGCTAACTTTTACTATGCTGAAGTTTTCATTTTTGCCAACATAAAAAAACAGGTAAAAGGAGTCTCCTGGCACTAACATTTTGGACTTCAAACTTCTGAATAGTCAAATTAAAATTAAATTCTAGTTTCAAACAAGACGTCTTAGAAAAGTGTTTATGAAGGTAGGAGATCCAATAAAATAACACATGTAACTGAATTTTGCATACTTAATATCCAGCGTATAATAAATCTTTAGGTTTTTATTGTTGAATTATTGTTCAAATAAGTAAAAAGCCGTAAATATGAGAAATGAGAGTAAAAATAAATAATACAATAATAAATAATAAATAATCTGTATTCGATGATGGTGTTTCACACTGGAACATTTTATTATTATTATATATTACTACATATAGATACTATTATTTATTATTCCTATATTATAAGTAAACTCCTGCCCTGCCTGATGACTTTAAAATGACCAGATTATGCTTCGAGAGCAAGGATGCTCTTATACTGCACTGCACCAGCCACTGCTGATTGGGGGGAGGTCTATGCCTGTACCCATCAGTCACCCACAATTTGGTTTTCTTCCACATTTACAGGAAAAGTCCTGATGCTGCAGTATTCACAGTGGCACACTAACAGTAAATCCCTGGGGAACTCAGTGAACGTTGAATGTTGCCACATGTTCTCAATTCTGTTATTTAAACATGTTGGGAGACCAGGCTTAGCTGAGCATGACTCTTTGCTGCAGCAGTACCAATGAAACATTCTGCATCTCTACATACCTTGAGTCCAGGGAGACCTGGGCGGCCTGGATTACCATGTGGACCAGGTTGACCCTGCAACACAAGCAGAAAATAATTCATTTTTAGAGACAATGTGTAAATTATCCAAAGGATCATGGCTATTTTCTAGGTGATACTTTAGTGATTTGAAAAGTCTGATCAAATAAGACCATTTTTCGATTGGAGCACGAAACCTTTTCCCCTGCTCATTGAGAGTTGAGGCCTCCTTGATCAGTCAGCAAGAGAAGGCTCAAATTTACTTTGTCATTGATTAAATTATCTACCAAACAGCAGTGCAAAATCTCCATAGACAGCTACAATCACAAACAGTAAACACAGAGAAAGAAATATTCACAACTATAACTTATCTTCCTGATTGATAAAATCCTTCTGTTAAGACCAGAGTGAAACTCTTCAAATAAAAAAATCAAACGTAACAACAAGTCTCTTACTTATCCTAGCACTACTTTAAAAAGATAACCAGTACCAGAGTTTTTTTTTAAATTAGTTTTTCTTTCTTTCTTTTTATTAAACCTTAGAAAAAAGTGAGGCAGACCTCTGGAAAGGTCCACATATATAGCCCCTTAGTGCTGGCAATGCAACTCTGTCTCAGAGCCTCTGGGGGTGTCTGGAGTACATCAATTCCCACGTCGCTCCGACACCCTGCCTGCTGCAGCCAGGGCCGTCTTGGTGCGCGCAGTGTGGAAACTGGCTCTTTGTTTGAGTTATGACATGTGGATGTGATTTCCTTCATCTTTTCACAGCCTCAACCACTTTGCTTGCCCAGCAGCCACAAAAAGGGCCCCCACACAGCAGATTTTCTCTATTGGCTGTCGTGGCCTAGGTGTCTGAATGGTATCTGGGTGAAGGTCCAGGCTGCCGTTGAGGGCTGCGTTCCAGGTGTTTTCACTGGTCTAGATAATCTTAAAGAAAATCCATGAACATAGTGCACACGCATCCACTTGGACATGAATTTAATGTTTACATGAATGCCTGGAAAGGAACACCCTGTTTTTTAATCAGTAGAAGAACAGTAGTAGAAAAATCAGGACTTATGATAAGGAGTCTTCCCCAAGATCGTGTTAAAACATCAGTAATGAAATAAAAGCTCAAATAAATGTGTCAGCTCCATTAACACCGAATGTACAATATACCAATTACTTTTTTATAGTTTCACATTTCAACGAATGCTTTCGCAGCCATTGATCCAAGAATGGGAGTTGATGCATAAAGTACTTGAGAAAACTTCTGGAGAAGACAGAACATAAATAAACATACACAAATAAGGTAGTAAAAGCAGGCCCTGTCATGAGAGAGATGCTTTTGGAATCCACAGATGCAGGCATCTTAGACCATCAGTTCACAGTTGGCAACTCACAGAGTTGGCATGGGCTGGCATAACTCCAGCTCTCCAAGTAGTGTTTTAGCATTGGTCACACTCTTCATGTATCAGCACTGCTATTCTTCTCATCTCGTGCTTTGCCTACGCTGCTTTCCCTCTCCGCGCAGATTACGCGAGAGCGCAAATTCACCAGGGAGAGTTTACAACAAGTTCTGCGAGTTTTAAACGGCTAATGGGCGACCCTCCTGGTGTTCCTGACTCATTTATAATTACAGGAATTCTTTAGCAGGAAATGTTGTGCTTTTGTTTGAGCTAGCTCAGACGTTGCTACTGTTAGACTGGCTACACATATGTGGAGAACAAGAGGCAAGGTTAAGGAGAAACAGACGCGAAACAAGAATTCTCATTCTCGGGAACAAGCAAGAAACGTCTTTTTTTTTGTTCAATTTGCAGTAACTGCAGCAGGTGCTCTCAGCTGGGAAAGGCTTAGCTGTACATCTATCTGGGGAAGTGTTCCCAGCCAGCCAGGGCAGGGCACAGAGTTGGTGGTTGCTGAGGGGAGGAGCTGGAAAACCAGAGTCTCTGTACTACAGGCCAAGGCAGTGACCACCAAAGCTTAAACATTCCAGACCGACCACTCTCTGGCAGTGTGGGGAAGTATTTGCGTACTTCACTTAAGCGGACAGATACCATGACTTGCTTTTTTTATAATGTCATTTTCAAGTAGCAATCACCCATCCCCAGTGCCCCTCAAAAAAAATGTAATACTTCTTATCCATTGGTTAAAACCGCAATGTCCATCTATTCTAACATTTATTCTGAAACATTGGTTTGAATGAAACAATGCCAAACTACTTCCTCTTCTTAAGTCATTAATGACAGGAGAGCCGTTAGGTCTGAGCTAGGGTGGGAGCGGGATTTCACAGTTCAACTAAATTATAGGGCACACCAGATTCAAAGTTGGATTATAATTTCATAGTATTTGCAAATTTAGAAATAGATTTAACAGCGCAACAACTTCTTCCCATGAAAATGTAGGCTTCATCTCACAATAAGTATTGAGCTATACAACATTCTGCATATATTCATTCCTCAACGAATAGATCATTTAAATCTGTTTGTATTATCATTTGCATAACTAGGGCAGATTTGTCATGAATTTAAAAACCACCACCATATGCACGCCCTTAATGCGGAGACTATAACCTCCCTTACACTTTAACAGCGATTTAGAAATTTTACTCCAGCTAGCAACTCTCAAGGCTTTGCATTATATGATCCTCAAGCCATGTCAGCAATATAACCCAAGGTCCTGAACAATATTCTCCTGCAATATTCTCATAAGGAGAACCAGAGCATTTACGGATGCGAATATGTATCTTTAAAAATCACTGGGAAACGAGTTACTCGCTACAGTCCGTCCTTATCTCGGTCCCTGAATGGGTCAGACTCCTGTTGGCTGAGAGCGGAGGCCTTGAAAGAACACATCAGCAAAATTATATCAGAGGTTGCTGGTACGCTGGGATCTGTGTCCAACATGGCCAGGCGGCAGAGTCAGATATGGTCCCAGGCCTTCTGCAGCACCTGCCTTTCAATGTTCCATAATTTCTATTGGAAGAGTGGGGGTGGCAGGGTATTGCAGTAATTTTGTGTTTAAAAGTCCTACTAACTATTCCACTAGACTTGACATTGACATCCTCCATCCTATATCATCCTGTATTTATGTTTTATATTGGATTGTTCACATAAGATTGTATTTGTCTTAAATAATCTGACATTAATAAGAAATATTTAGAAAAAAACTAAACATTTCAATAAGCATTATAAACCATTGGTCTAACTGTACAAGAACCAGGTTTTAATATGGCAAAATCTAGAAGGAATCAATGGGGTCTTTATATTCTATATTGCAATACATTTTATTGCCTTGTTCAGGTAAGGACGCATTATGACAATCTTTTGTTCTTTTTATAACATAGTTATCTGATATCATCTGAAAAAGCAAAACAAATTCAATAGCTACATAGCAATTTGTCTATGTAATACTATATACTAACGAGAGTGCCAAAATCCCTAAAATAGTCACAACTTTCATTTGTTATTGTATGCTGCAAGTTTTTGACAGTGGACATTTTTTTTTTTAAAAGGTCAGAATCACCAATTATTCTCCACAATTTGGAATCGCCAAATGTGCATCTCAGTTCATTTACAATAGTTACATATCTTACTTCTTTTACCAAAGTTTTAAATGAAATTAAATATACATAACATATATTTTTTTAAATGAACATATCTGTGTTTTCAGCTGTTTCTTTTTACATTTATGCATATTCCATTCCTGACTATTTATTCAATATACTTGACTTTTTTTGGTGAAAATATTAGTGCTGATCCAGCGTGTAAACTCCCTCCTCCTGTGACTGTGATGTGGATTGTAGAGAAGTCTCCCACAGACAAAAGCCTCCTTTGATTAAGGCATCAGACGCTGGCCTTTGAGAAGGCGGCCTGAGGTCAGCGTCTCCGGCCGCACGCTGGTGGACTTGGGGTTTCGTTGAAGGACACAGTTGACCTGACACCTCCCTGTTAGTGGGCTCAGAGGGAGCGCATCCACAACTATGTCGAGTTCACTAGCACTTTCACCTCGGGTCGTTTTCCGCGGGGGTTGACCGAGTGGCCAGCCTCGTCGTGTGTTGCAGACGGTTGCTAAACGACGTCTCGCACCCACGTGAGGCACCTCGGCTAGGAGTGCCAAGTTCACAAATGAATGGGTCGGGGTGCATGGCTTCACGGGCTTCGGTTGTTTAAAACTCTCACGGTATCAGAGCCATCCATTTTTCATCGTGCCACGGATTTCCACACATAATAAAACAAGTTCTAACATACTTCAGGGCAAGTTAAAGGAACACAGTCCAAAAAAACAGCTAGGTTTTTGCTGGTGCTTGGTTAATGGGCACAAGGTATTAAGGAGTGCTCCTTAAACCCCCCAGTGGTACCACCAGTCCCTTGTTCCTGAAAACCCACGTAAAGACGAGTGGACCTTATCAGTGGGGTTCCACCATATGAAGGGCATTAGCCCATTGCTCTTTATCATATAATGATAGCTGTGTTTTATCTTGTGACAAAAAAATTGTATCAAATAATTGTAAATGAATTGTTTCACTATTCTATAACCGTCACTGTTTCCATAATGTTGTTTGATGTATTTGATGTTTTCGATGTTCGTATCACCATGACATTCTCTATGTGCACTAAATGTATACAAGTGCTATAGGGAACATTACCGTTCTTTCATTTTAAAGCTTTCGTATCAGGCATGAGATATTGGAGCTCTCGCTTGCTGGCCAGGTTTAGCAGCCTCGGCATGTGAAACCACCCAGGTTTGCGCACCCGGGGAGCACTGTCCATCTACAGCGTTGCCTGTCCCATATCAGGCAGCTGAACAGAAGTGGTTGTCAAAGGACATATAACATGACCACGGCTTTAGAAAAAAACACACCCGACTTGAAACTGCTCTCATAGCACGTTTTGCCGGTCTCCTGCCACATTCACACAGCCAGCAGGATGCAAACATATGGCATCACGTGTGCATACGCCTGCGCTGGCCACTGCATTCTCAAAATGGGAGACCATTAAAATGGAATCCCTCCTCCCATCTGTTTTTTTTGTTTTTGTTTATATACATCTGGAAATGAAAGGTCTAGAAATGAATTTGTTTATGAGGCAAGTTACAGGGTGGCCTTTATGCATCATAGAATTTATCTCTCCTATGGAGATGTGATCGTTTGGTATTCATTTAATTTCCATTTAAAGCTGTCGTCGGTTGGGCGTGCAGTAAACACATGCTGTGGGTGTCAGTTCAGTTGTGCGGAGAAGTTTGTGTGATCTTGTGGAAGCCTTGGTTTTGCTTTGGGCTTCTGAACACCCCCAGAGGTTTTCTATGTGTTGTGTTAAGCTTAAATCATGTCAACAGCCCTTTCTACTCTTACACTGTTTACTCCCTACATAAATTCTTAGAACGGCTACTGTGTTTTTTAAAGTTTTTTTTTAAGTAAGATTTTATTTAATTTATTATATACCCAGGTTCAGTGATAAGGGTTTGTGTATTTAATTGCCCTTCAAGAGTGTTGACCAAAAACCGAATGACTCTTTTGGTGGAATCCGAAGCATCCGACACTGGCTGCGACAGTCGGCTGTAAGCTGGGTCTACCTGGGTTAAAATGACAAGTTCTCCAGTATGTGCTGCAGAAGGTTTTAGAAGGCTTTTAAGTCGACAGCAAGGTTTTACATACCTTTAATAATTCTTATACAAAGACCTCATTCTTCAGCTAAAGAGATTTCCTTTGGCCCACCCTTAAGGGGTTCCAACAGGAAACCGCTCTTGCACACGCACGCGCACATGCACACGCACATGCACACGCGCACTCACACGCACACAAACACTAATGCAAACATACACCTACATACACTTTGCGTGCATGCACACAAAGGCCTAAAGAATCACCAGGAAGCCACATTACCTTGCTAACTACAAATTTTGATTCTTTTAATCTAATTTTCCCTCACAAAGAGGTCAGGGAACTCAAAACAATCTCTAATTTTAGTGCAATCACAAACAGGGAAAGGTATTTTTTAAAACCATAACATCGGATAAAACCCAAATAACGTCAACCAACGTTAAAACCCCCAAAAACTTAATGAATGAAAATGTATCTAAATTGTATTCACCATACCTGACAGCTGTGAGCTATATAAAGAACAACTTATAGCAGAAGTAACAAAGAGGGATAGACTATTATTGTTAAAAAAATAGTTGCCTTCTTCTGGACCCAATTGGATAGCGACACCATTTTATCACTGGAAGTAAAAGTATAATTTGTTAAAAAGGTTTCTATCATGATCCTTGGCGTATTTTTATCTTAAGTCTGCCTGATCTTCAGCTGCAGACACATAGCTTAGGAATCAAACTCAGTTTTACCAGAGCCAGAAGAAAACAAGCAAAAAAAAATCATAACAATATCACAAAATGCCATCTATCAAACCACCTTTGGAGGTGTTGTCTTGACATAAAGTGATTGAGTTGGTTAATTCATCGCACTGGGTAATAGCTCCAAGGCCCCATGGAGACTGAAGTGAAGGGGTTAGAAAATGGCTGAATAGCTGTGGAGAGGGATTTTGGAGTGCTAGAGGCTCTATAATGAGAGACGTAAATCAGCCTTACCCGTGGCCCTCTCTTCCCTGGTTGCCCCAGCTTTCCAGGAGGTCCCGGAGGTCCCTGCGAGTGGGGAGGAGATAAGAGCAAGGTGAGGGGAACGTCTGCTGCTTTCCACCTGTACATTCGTATCACCTGTGCACCCTCCACTCTTGTTCCCTCTACTTGCATTTACCAGCAGCCCTGCCTTCACTAACGCGTGTTGAAATGTTACATGATTACCTTGACTTCGCAGACTGTATATTATGCAACCACTTTTATTTTTAACTCTGATTTAAATTCAGTTTGCTCAGTTTCAAAGGGACTGCAAAAATGGCACAGTGACACAAAATTACGTTTTTTTCTCCCTAAAATGCTTTCAGCTAAATAATTTCCTTATGTGTACTGTACGATTTAATATATTTAGAATTTGATTTGTGAATAACTTTTGGATGTATGCTATTTCCCTTTCTAAGGCATGTGTGGCCCTTGCCTAGTTTATGGAGGAGATGTTGGCATGGTGGAACTCTGTGGCTTTAGTTGGGCTTGCATTGTTTGTGCAGACACGCAAGCTTGGAAATGTGCACTCACACACACCAGCAGCTGAGTATCTTCACCGGACACTTCCCAAATGATTCCTCTGGCTACAGTGCTTCGGAAAATGAGGAGCGAGATGAGGGCTCTCGGGTGAATGCAGCCATACGGTGGAGGTAGTTTATTTATTGTCAATAAAACACTTCCCCCTCATAGAGCTGTGAGGGCAGAATGAAGTTTTACCATCTGCCCTCAGAGAGAGTGCATCCCCTCGTTTACATGGGTTACCATTTCTCTGCCCAACTCCGACTCCTGCTTCCACAAGACGGTCAATTTTACAGAGGAAACACAACTGGCCAGTCATTCTACAGTTGGATAAGTGAGGGAGGAAAAACAAACAGTGGATGTTATATACAATTTAACAATATTAGTTTGGTTTTAATCAATTTCATAGTTTATTTCAAGGCTAGTGGAGTGTTCTCTCTTCTATGGCGGATTGTGAGTTAAGCATAGTCTTCAGGGAATCTTCTGTGAACACTGCATACATGTGTGTGACCTGCTAGACTGAAAGGGTGCCTTTAGGTGACTGGTCACAGCTCGCCATTATTCAGGGATCTAGCTTTAAACCAATTATACACATGGGCCGGAAGATTGACAGAGCGTAAAATTAAACCAGGGGCCTGCATCCCAAACCCATTTCTGGCCCCTGCATTGATTTGTTAAAATGACCAACTGTGTTCATGTTCTACATATCCCATCATACAATAAATAATTACAGAACACTCCCAGAATCTCAAAGCTTAAAATCAGGCCACTGAATACACAAAATACAAAAAAATACATAAAATGCGATGGAACGGAGAATCATAATTGATAAATAATTTAAAAACTGACAAGCCTTTTGAGTCATTACAGTATCATGCTGTTATGCTGTTATGGAAGTATTATTTTGTCGCCAAATAGAAACATTCACTTATAAAAATATGCAGTAGTCCGAACAGAAGACACTTCCTGAATGTTGTTCTTGGAAGTATCTCTCAGGGGGAATTTCTGAGATTTAGTTCACGTGCTGTTTGTCTCCAGTGACAAGCACTGGCATGGTGTCTCAACACCTGTGCTGCTGGCAGGAGCTGCCCAAGATAAACCAAACCATTTGCCTTTGAGGGCTTCCTCAAAAGTAATCCTTCATTGACTGGGGCAATTGCAGAATCCTGGGTTAACATCAAGAGCACACGCAAGGACTGCCTGGTGTTTCTGGATAGCATTCATGCATGCATTTCCACTGGTTCCACGTTGTCGTGCAGTGCACTGCAGCGCTGCGGCCCAGGGTCGGCAGGGGAAAACAGGGCAGCCTAAGACATACTTGGCTGACTTTTTGAGCATGTTTCTGGGCCTCCATGGCATCCATACTTTCACAACAGGGGTTGTCTGCTGTTAAATCACAGCAGCCTCCAAGTTGCATATTAACTTGGGTTCAAAAGCAAATTCAAGAACCTCACACAAGGTGTAGCAGACAAGAACAAAGATGGTTTTCAGCATTCAATGTCATGTTGGTATGGCTGATGGGTGCCCTGCTCTCTGCTTATAACGCAAACAGCAGGATGCAGATGTGATCAGACGCTTCCCTCCCACAACGTAATGGAATCCATGAATAGCCTTAGAGTTGGGGTTCATTCACGTGAAGGATCCCCACAATGGACAATTGTATTCTGTGACACACAAGTCAAGCCTCTGGCCCCTCTAAGTACATTTTAATTTAGATTCTCAGAACAACGAATTACCCTTTTTTCTTTAAAGACACAGACAACTGGATCTCTTTAAAAACATTCTAACAAGATAATCAGTCACCAATCTTTTGTGTGACTGAAAATGTTAAACGGGGGGCGCTGGCTGTTGTCAGGTTGCCTGCAATGTTTCATTGTGAAAGTGGAATGGTCTGCGTGCGCTCTCTCTGTGCGCGCATGTTTATGTGAACCCTGGTCAAAGGCTGAAGTGCAGACAGACTTGCAGCCTGCACGGAATCCACCACAACCCACCCCCACTGATCTGTATGTAACATTTGCTCTCTGTGCAGGATGGAAAAGGTCCTATTGAGGAGTGCACACCACACAGATAAGCCCAGCAGCAAGACCAGCCTTGATGGAGGTGGGCTTGCAGGGTGTTTATTTTTGTAAGACAGATCTACTCAGGTCTGGGATACTAAAACACATCTGTTAGTTTCTGGTGAGATCCTCGATTGACAGGGCAGGAGAAAAAGACATAGAAAAACAGCAGAGACACTGTTACGATGCATTGACCACCCCTATGAACTGAAACAGGGTTCACCAGTTAAAACATATTCAGCGAGCCACGTCCAGCTCAGCCACATTCTCTCCAAGTTTTGTTACGTCTTCCCAAATTTGCACCGCTGTTCTTGTTTCCAGAAGAATCTCTTCTCAACCTCACTGCCAAACCGAGTCTCTGCCTCATGCTACTTAACAACAGTGTCTCATTACTGAAACAGATCTTCGGTTCTGCACCCAAATCTTTCAGCTGCGTAACAAGCCAAAAAACAAGGTTCTCACAAACTGTTCATTTGCCCACTCGTTTCAGTGAAACATGACCGTAATCAATACAGGGATTTCATCCTACTGGTGGCACACTCCCTGACCGGAAAACCAGCCGCGGTAGCAACAACGCCACTCAACTCGACGTCCTCCCCCCCACATGCACAGTCTTAATGCACAGGCCTCATTGTATTGTTCTCACAAATCTGCAGACTGCAGCAAGACCTGCTGTGACCAAGGCCAGCATGTATGAATTCCGAATGTCAAACAACATCAATGTCCTTTCCTGTGATTAAAGGCAGTCCCTGTCATGCTGATTGGAAATCATCTGTTTTGAAATTAATGGACACTGTGGAGGGGCCCAAAATTCTAAATAGTCGATGGCCATTTGCCAGCTATCTCAGACTTAAAGCATTTGGCTGTTTTAATATGTATACATCACATTCACAGTAAACATATGGTTTGCTGCAAAATCCAAATGTATCTCTTGTTGTACATTTCAAAAGCTTTTTAAACATTTGTTTAAAAATGTTAATTACATTTTTATTTCAGTCTCGGGAAGCCTTTGTAAAAGGACAGCCCATTTTGATGAATATATGTATTTGTTCTAGAATTGCTGTAGAAGAGAACTGAAAAGTTTTACTTAAAGAGTTTTATTATGAAAAGATCTGAGTTGTCAAGGTGTATGAGATACTGAT
This sequence comes from Hiodon alosoides, assembly GCA_025775065.1. NCBI lineage: Eukaryota > Metazoa > Chordata > Actinopteri > Hiodontiformes > Hiodontidae > Hiodon > Hiodon alosoides. Next base: position 2,335,374 of record JAOYSI010000024.1, on the reverse strand, counting down.
AGACATCAGTAATTTCGGTCACCATAATGAAAGTCCGGTGCTCAATTTGCCATACTAGAAAGCTAAGGGCTACAATCTGTTTTAATCACATAGCAAAAAGCTAGTTCACAGAAAAAAAAAACAGTTAAAAGTACCACAAACTAGCACTGGTCATGTTAGAGTGGCAAATGTCAAAACAACAAAAACTCTTACCCACACAAATGGGGAGGGGGGGGCTGAAATAACTACCACAGTGTTTATTTGAGTGTCTTTATGAAGCTGCTACTTCAAAAAACGTAATGGTACCTTAATGGTTTGTACAATCAGCTGGATTGCCTCCAATAGATCTCAGTCCTATGGAAATGCAAAAAGGAGGCCGCCCTAACAGTAAAGGCTCACGTCAGCAGCAAAGCGGTGCTAAATGCTAAAATTTAAACTGGCCCTGACCCTTCACTCCCCCCACCCCCCTGCCTTCAGGCTAGCTTTGAAGATGCGTCACTCAGCCTCCACTAACATAGTCTCACAGAGGAGTCTTGTGTCGGGAAATCGCAGTCACATCCAAGGGTCTGACGGAGCCCACCCATGCACTGTTCATTTTCAAACATGCCTACTAAAAGAGAGAAATCTCACACCAGCCAGCAATCTTGTGGAAAATGAATCTTGCTCTTTACCGATGTACGCTGAGGGAAAAGAACATGCTTGCTCATGATTGTATTTCAAACGTTAAAAGTAATACTATCTCTTTTCAATTATACTAACAAAGACGGCTAATAATTCCAACGGCTGGCGTGACATTGATGCAGACAATTGGCTAGAACATGCGCTCTGCCTCAGCCCCTCTTCTACCCTCTCCCCCAGCACTACACTTGGTGGGACAAGACCACACGGTAAGACACTCTGTTGCCCATGAAAGGGATAACCCATTACAGGCTTTCATTTTGCTGGCCGCACCCGATCGCCTCCACACCAGCCCCTTTCCCATGTTTAACGTGGCAGGGCGGAGTTCCACTGGCGGGGATTAGAGGCTGAACAAAGAAGATCTAAGGGATCCTCACATAAATAGCATGGCTCTCTTGAAGCACCCCACTAGGCTTTAGGCTTACCTAGTGGGTGGCATACCCTAATTCTCAGGTACATATGCACACATAGGCAAAGACGTACAGACGTAGATTTCTGATCACACGCATCATCTCTAACACAACAAATCAGTATAGCGCCAACTGTTCTTACCGCCGGCCCTGGCTCCCCCTTCAGTCCTGGAAGATCGGCCAAAAGCGAATATTGTGTTGGTTCCAAGTCGTAGGTTTGGTAGCCGTCAGTGGCAGCTGGGGTGACTGGCACAAAAGTGGTGGATACAGGGTAGCGTTGGCTGGTCCCTTTTGGCTCAGGTTTCTTTTTGGTTGGCATTGACTGCTGCTTGGTCGGGCTGGCGGCGGCAGCAGCAGACGCCGTCACACTGCTGCTTCGGGATTTCTTTTTGGCGTCTTGTCCAGCTGTGTCTTTTTGGTGGCCATTTTGGGGGGTCGGCTTGAGAGATTTCTGGGCAGGCAGTCCGGAGAAGACCCCACCGGTCCTGAGGGGAGCAGTGACTGTCTGGGTCCAGACCTGCTGTGGGAGTTGTAATCTCGGGCGGGCAGTCATAGGAGCTACGGTACCACGAGAAAGGGGTAAGGCGGCGCTGGCGGGTGAAGATTTTAGAATGGCATGCAGGGGGGTGGATCTTGGTGTAGCTGTCCGACTTGCTGGGACCAAATACTTCACGCTGGTCCCAACACCACCCAGCGCCAGGCTTAGGCTGTAGGCATTTTTGGTCACCGCAGTCAGTGAGAGGGAGTTGACTGAGGTGACAGTAATATTTGGATCTTTAGGTAACAGAGGAATTAGAGGGGGTAAGTTGGGCCGGTACGTGTCAGCCTCCCTGCACTGTTTTTTAATGTACTTACAATAATTGTGAGCTGCCTTGGCAGAGGGATAAATATCAAACTGACAGATGGCACCTTCAAACTGGACTGAATTTTGGTTCATTTTGCCCAGGAGAAAAGAGCCTTCCGGATCTAGAGTCTCCTCTTTTTTAAAATGCAAATTTGTATGTACACGTTGCTTCCCACAAGAAGTAAATAAAGTGACCCTTTGGCCTCGGATGTCCATGGCCAGGCTGTGCCACTGGCCATCGTGAACGTCGTAGTCAAAATATACAGAGTTCTTCTGTCCCACATAGACCACAATCTTCCCCGGGATGAACTGCAGCCCCAGCTGCAGCTTTTTATTCTTAGAGAAGACAGTGAAGAGAAAGGCATTGTTCACACGGTGGGAGCAGAGGCTCAGGACCAGGACCAGTTCGGTGCCGAAGGCCGGGGGGATGACCGAGGCCACTGGCGCCTCCAGGCGCGCCCGCTGGGTGAAGATGACGCCTGACTTGAACGGGATGACCCCCTGAGGAACGGTGCGAGACCCTGGGGACGACGCTGCTGTTTTTTTCCCTGCGAGGCCCAGCCTCTGGAGAATGTCCACACCTGCGGGGAGCAAAAGAGACAGCGGACAACTGAGACACATGCGCACGTGAACAGAAACAGCACATCAGCACGACGTTTGTCCCATCTGAGTTTGTCATTTTCTGCTCTGGGCCTACTGCGGCTCTTGCTGCACGCTAGCCAGCTGGACATTTTTCCAAATTCTGTACATAGCTGCTAGAAGAAGTTGTGCTTGTTCAAACTACATTCACTACAATTCTACAATTACAATTCAAATTACAAACTACAATTCACCTACACGTTTCAACACACACTTTGACCAAGCACTACATTTACATGATTTTCATTATACTCTGAAGCTATTTTAACACTCTTTCACTGTATAGCAAAAAATGTTGTGCCTAATCGAGAAACTCTGAAAATAAATTACCTGCATTGTTGTGAATTTGAATAGTCAGCGCTTACTGCTGGCTGAAAAATAGATTAGATGATCCCTTCGAGGAATCCTTAACTACCTCCCTACTACTGGAAACTAACAAAGAGCCATATATCATCCATGGCATGAGACAGACGGAGACAGTGTTTTTTCCAGCTCCCGGGTTCTCCAGAAAGCAGTGGTTAGGCCCCCAGGACAGAGCAGCGGGCTAAAAACATCATGGTTAGGTGGGCTGCGGCAGCAGAGCCAGAGGAAATCCCCTATCAAGCAGTGGGAAAAACAGAGGCTCCAAGGAGAGGGGGACAAAAAAATGGCCATTCCAGATGCTGAATAGATTGTGGACACAGAGGGTAAAGGAGGTCGTCCAGGTATTGTGTAAATAACCAATTTTGTTTTCCCCAGCTTTTGGTCCATGTGAAAGCCCTTTTGGCTTTATAAACCTCCCATCCTATCTTGGCTACGCTGGACATCACGGACAAGTGGATGGTGACCAACGACCACAAAGTTACAGAAAACCACACAATCTCAGAGTTAATGAGACATGCAGGACCCATCTTTAGGCTTTTGGAAAGGTTCGTTTTTCCTGGAGAAAGAAACATGTTTTATTCTTGTCCTGTGGGTAGTTTGAATTACCATACTATAGCACTTTTATGAGAACCTTTGTAGTTGAGTGACTTTCTGAAGAGCTCATATCAAATCAAAGCCAACACAATTATGAATACAAAATTGATGCCATTAACTGAAACCAGAAGTTTGACTAGAAGATGTATTATTTAATGCGTTTCAAAATAAACCCGGCGCCTACTACATCTGTGCCCAGATCAGTAGCTGCCGATCAAAGTGAGGGAGACTAAACAGAAGCATATGGCATAACATTGTCTACGGTGAGGTTGAGATTTCCACTGGGTTTGTTCCATGCGTTAATGTCTAACCTCACCCATCAGATCATGATGGAGGAATTATATAACAACTACCACACACACTTCAACACAAAAGGCTGTGAAACAGTAGTTGAAATGACTCCCAGGAGAGAAGAGAATGTCTTATGCCTACAAAAGTCCTCATTCTTACTCCATACCAAACTGACTGCCGGTGGTGCAAAGGTGAATACCCGGGAAGAAACTGATCTCAGTTTTGTGGAAAGGACATATTCCTCTCAATCAGAAAACCTGCTGAAGACACTGGGAAGTGACCATGTTTACTATCCTGTAGTCAATACAGTGCCCCCAGAATAATTTACTATCCGTATCCTTCCATAGATGTAAAAAACATTAAATCATTAACCGGTAACATAGCAATAGCATCTGTCTTTGTAATTGCAGTCACTGGATGACATCATCACTCCATGTATACAATCAACAGGGGCTTATTTAGTCCACCATACTGTAACGTTTAGGCAAAGGACAGAAACATCCCTTGCTGGAGGCTATATTCCATGGGGTCAAACAGGTTGTCGGCTTGTATATCACACTAGTTACATCTGCAGTCTATTATGAGGATCAACCAGAAACAGACTACTCCTGAGGTCTACAGAGGTATCCAACCCAATGCCCAATTTCACAATGAAAACAACTCTAAAACATGAGCTGCATTAACACTGCAAGTTCAAATCCTGAACCATTAAAAATAAAATTAATTCAAATACAAATACATTCAACGTATCATGTAAATAATACAGCAAGTATCAGGGACTTTGCCTTCTATAGGAAACAGAACTCTAATTTGTTGTACCCATGAAACAGAACTATATGTGGAGCCAAAATCATTTCTAACTAGAAAAAAGAGAGTAATACTGTAATAGGAATAAAATGTGAAGAGACTGGATTGAGAAGAGTACATTTGGGTAGTAGGTCATGTACTGATTGCCGGAAATTCAGAGACTGGCAACTGATCTTGTGTTCTGCAGAGTGCAGAGTTCAAAACCCTCGGATCAGCAGCGGAGTCATTTGTACCAGGTTGAGCAATATCGGCTAAAATGGTTAATCCTTCCCAAGTGACCAGCCTGGTTCTAATGTAATAAATAGAATGCCTGTGGTTGAACAATGACCACAGAAAATCCAAAACAATTGCCAGCTGAATTTGGGACTTAGGAAGAGCTTGTCAAGGATAAAATTAAAATGTAACTCTAAGGCTGGTGTAATACAAAAATAATATGCCAGTGTGAACTTTGTGAACACCGTGTTGAACAAGGCAGGTTTACGCAAATAAAATTAATCTTTTAAACAATCTGATGCTTTAATTTGTTTCTGCTTTAACTGCTTTAACGTTGCTCAACAAGTAACTAAGCTAAAACCACAGGCAACTTTGTTGGCATGACCTGATCTGCCCTGCCTTCATATATCAGACATCCGTAAAAACCGCAATTGACTTGGTTGTCTTGGAAAACACAGCAGGTCTGACAAGGATGCAGATATGGCTTAAGTCACTTTTAAGTTTAAACTAAAAATAATAAAATAAAATAAAACCAAGTTATCACTACAATTGTTCCTGTGATTAAATTAATGTTGTTAGAATTAGGTCCTCAAACAACCAAAGCCCTAATTAAGATCTTGTGGCATGTTACTAGACAGCTAAAGCCAGTAATGGTCTCTCTGGGCCTGTTAATGAATTCCATGACCAATGTTCTGCCCCTCTAACTGAAGAAGTAGGCAAACAACACTCTATGTACACTCCTATACCACTCTGACCTGCATTTGCTGATTACTTGTATGATGCCTACACTTGTTGCAGCTAACTGAACAGAGATGAGAGGAGTCCGTGTGGTCCCGAGTGGTAAACATTAATGTGAACAGAGACAGGGAGAGGCATGCCACAGGTCAGCTCCATTAGCAGGTGTCTAGAAAACGAGTCCAAGGGGCTTGTGTTGAAACAGCTGGCATGGCCTGGCCTGGGTGTGAGTTGGCATAAGATCATACAGAAACAAGAGGCATCCTTCAGCATGGGTTTTTAACAGCATTCCAACTCTGGTCACAGCTTTGTACACATGAAGGAGGTAATGGCACAGACTATAATCCAACATTAAGTGGCTATCAATACGCATTTCTGGTTACTTATTCTTACGTGTGGGCCTTACGTGGGGGATTAAAGATCATCAACACTGTCCCTCCAGCCAGTTTGAGAAAACAAACAGACAAGCAGCTTATTCATTATGAAGCTTCTCATATCACCACTCATCATCTTTTTGATTGTTGGATACTCTTTGTTTGATCATCCTGCTCGAGAGGGAGAAGCCTCAGAGCCCTGAATGAACTGTGCATTCTGTTGACATAGCCCCTGTATCCACCATGATGTATTTACATGATATTTTGTTATCAATGGAAAGAAGGAAATAGCTTGTTCCAATGTTTTGTTTCTATAAACAGGAAATAGGGATGTGATTAAACACAAGAACACAAATTCATAGAATGCCAGACGGACAAATGTCTTACCTTCATAGTGTACTTGTGCAAGTCCCAGGTAACAAGTACAGTATAAAACAGTACAGAGAATTAAGGCTCTCCTGCAAAAAGAGGAAAGAGAATACCGTTAAAACCAGAACACCTAACATGGTCACGTTATCCGGAGTGATATTTTCGACCAGTGTGCAGAGGTTTGAACAAGGTGAAGCTGTACTCGCTGTGTTTGAGGGAGAATTTACTCAACGTGGTAGGTGCGTAATGCGAGTAGTGCACCAGACATAAGACTCCGCTCTGTAACAGGCAGCTTGACAAATGGGAAAGCTGTCCTGTCTGCCATTTCGAATTACCATCAGGCCCAAACTGTGGAGGAAATCTATGCAACAGATGGGCAACTGTTAAAAAGGCAGAGGTCAGATGAAACAAAGTCCGACCAAATCCCACAGCTCTGAGAGATGCCTTTAACCTTGATAACTAGCAACAGGGAAATGTGAGCCGCTATGTCTAGCTGTCTTGCCACAATCTGCCTGCATAACATCTCCTCTGCTTATTCTCAGGCCCTCAAGTGGTCTGATTTTAAGGTTAGTAACGCATTTGGGCAACAGCCAAGACAGCTGCCTGTCGTTGCCAACCAGCCTCTGTACATCTCTTATCTGCAGTGAATAAGCTTGACCCTTGTTGTGAGGTGAGTCATAGACACTAAGTGCTTCCCTGCAGCGCTCGGCTCTGACGAGCCTACAGCTGCGAGGGGGCTGTCCATTGACTCATAAGAAACCTCTAAAGCACAGCGCTTCTGGGGGAAAAACCGTGCTGTGCTGAAACAGGCTACATGAGCATGGAGAGCACCAAATGTGGAAACGATAAACAATGGATGATGTAACGCTACAGAAATGGGTCCAAGCAAGACTTACAGCTCCTTCCCAGACTTCAAAAGACGGACTGTTCAGTTTCCCTGGTACTCTGACGGCCATTGACAAACTGATTGACTCTGATTAGCTCTGCTACGGGACTTAAATCGTTTGCACATTCGATTATGTTGACATGGCAGTGAAATAGTCCCATAAGAAAAACTGCACTTGCATGGATAATAACCATAGTTTATGTTTATTTGTAATGTCGTTCATCGGGCTAAATCTTGCACAAAATAATAATAATAATAATCAATAATAATAATCAATAAAGACAGTTTACTTCAGCTCTCATGTTCTGCAGACCAACACACAACTTGAACACCTTTATCTCTCAATGCCTTTTGGCCCCAATGGTTTGTATGGGGCCCAGATCTTTTCAGAGGCCTGGTAAGGGGTAAAGAGAAATCCAAACATCAGCTAAACATAAAATAACAGGAAAGCATCATTACTCTGCCTCTGGCTTTCAAAACCAGTAACGGCTGATTAGAATTTCCACCCAAAGATTTCTGCCAGTCCTCTTCTGTTGGCATGAATAATGTTCCCTTTAACATCAGTTCATAAGCTTATTCATGCTAGACCATAAAGAGTGAAAAATGAAATCATTTTCCAGTTAGCCTGTTACTATTGGTTTTCCTTATGTTTATACTTGGATAAGTATACTGGTAAGCACACTACATGTTTGCAAGGTTTTGCATTTCATTTTTCAGCACAATACTACGACTGATGACCCCTGCTGAGAGCATGATTGCCAAGCCGACAAAGCAGAGTGCTGCCAAAATGCACACAGGTTCCTATAGTAAACTGGGATTCTGTTCAGACGGTTCTGAAAAAAAGCCCTCTGAGACTCTATGACAGCTGAAACTATCCTGGTGCTCAGTCCATTACTGTCCCATGCACCAGCTGTTTGGTAGCAACCCAAGGCCAGGATGTGTCGCATATGCTGACTAATTTTAAAGGTATTTGAGGGAAATACCTTAAAATCCCCCTTTTCTCTTCTCTTGTTTATTTATCTGATGTCAACTACATCCCTTCAAACACATTATGAATAAGAAATGCTGTATAACTGTTCTCCAGGCAAAACTGTCATGACCGCTAGCTACTCTGTTCATAGGTGGAAGTTAGCAAGAAGCACCTGAGAGAAAGATGATACAGACCCTGCCAAATCTGGCCATTCAAAGAACTACATATACAACATAGGAGAGGCAACATTGGTTCACTTTCTAACTCTGAACGCTGGTACACCTCAAGCTTCAAGTGATCAGTGCCAATGAAAGAGCTTTGAATTGAGTTTACAATCTCTTAAGGACATTACAAGAAACTAAAAAGAAATTAAAAGACAATCCCTGATTTGTCACGTTTTAATAAATACTAGTATATAAAAAAGATATAATAGTGTAGATCATCATTTGTGGTTTACATTCCGCCTTCTTACTCATCCTGTAGCATGACAGTCGTTTCCAGCTGATGATAACAACTAAACCCACGCAAACATCTGCCAAAGAGAGGTAAGTAAGGGCGACATCTAGTGGAAACTGTAATGGCACACAAAGCATCAAATTCAGTAACAAATCGCAACAGGTATTATAAAGTTATTTTTCCATTTTTTTAAAACTTTAATTTATAAGCCCAATTCACAAAAGTTGAACAATACCGAACTTTTATCATCGTTAAAATAATGTAAATAAAATTCTATGTATTTCCTAGAGCGATAGATTTTTTTTTTAATTTGCAGACGCTCCAATCCAGAGCGATGTACAAAAGTAACAAAGACTCAGAGCATAGCGTATTATCCAACTTTATTTAGTTAATAAATAACAAGAACGAATTGATATTCCCCTTCAATTACGATATAATCGATTTCAAACATTTTATATTTCACCCCCTGATCGTAATTAGAATTTTAAAGAGATAAAGCAATACCATATTAAGATGAACCTTTAGGTAAACGTAGCCTACTGAATGTGGCAAATATTTTATTTTCGTTCAAATCTGTTTTTCATTATTTTCACAATGCCCCATATAACCTAAGTAATCAAAAAACAATCACTAAACACTTTTTTTTAAAGACAAAAAATAAAACCCTCTAGTACTTTATTTTATACGCAGAACTACATTTAGCAAGTTGGGCGGAAAAGGGTACCACCAAGGTCCCTCTTTAAAGCTGCAGTCACAACCACCGTTTTACACCTGCAATCTGTTACAGCGGTACAATTCAAAACAAACAAACTGGAATTTTCAAACTTGGATTAAGTCCGAAAGAGACGAACGATAATACTAGGGCTATAACTGCTTCGATTTATACACATATGATGTTTGCTGGTATATCGTGTGGAACATGGAACAGTCCTGAACTTAAAATGCACTAGAGGGCATACGTCCTATAAATAAGTATCTTTGATCTTATTCATTAAATGCATGTCATATTGCACTACAGTACTGGTACTGTTACCCTACCAGGTAAATGGGAACGCTTGAAGACCTGGCATAGGGTTATGTCTGTAGTAAGCAGTCTTTCCCTCATTCATTCATTCTTTCCTATTTGGAACGAGCTTTCATTTATTCCCACAAAGAGTGTAGTCTTGGTAGATTTCCAATCCTACATGTATTTCAAACCATAGCAAATAAATCCATAGACAGCATACATACAATAATTGACATATCGCCATGGTATTAAAGTCACATGTAGCAATTCATATAGAAACGTGTACAGAGATATTAAGTTACCAGGAAAGGGCAATATACCGAATCATCAACTATACTGACAGCAATTCCCTTATCGATTACATTTAGAACGAACACGCGGAGCTGATAGTTTGTACTCACCCCCCGACTCCAGATGGTTTGAGTATGGAGTCCGGGGCATTGTGAGGCTCCATCGCTGTTACTTCATTCTTTCTTGTGATTTTTACTAGAGTCCCGCTTTGGCCAAATTATACGCTTTCTTTCCATTCCAGCTGGTCCCTACAACTTTTAACAACGCCACACAACGACGGAAGAATTGCCTAGCAGATACAGTGTTTGAACTGCGTGCTGTGCTGTGCTCTTTGGAGACGTGTTGGAAATCTAGTTGCATTGAGCTCCATCTGTAATTAAACGGTCCGCACGAAGATTACAATTCGCAGAGAAATAGTTCATAGTCCCACTGGCGCTGTGTCCTGAAATGTATAAGTATACCGTTATGGCGAGCACCGTGTATCATGCAGAAAGATAGCCTGGAACTAAATATTCAGCACAGAAATGGTTTTCCAGCTTGCCAAGAAAAGGGGGATAGGGACACGGAGAGCACTTCTCTCTCTGTCGCCCTCCGCTGTCTTTAAATGTGTTCAACGCATAGTGCAAATGAACACCAAGACCAAGCATGTTTTTAAAAACTGACACGTTACATCAATATGCGACTACAATTGCATGCATATAGTAGAATAATCTCGACCAAAAACCTTCTTTCAAGATTGTATCAATAGGCTGTCTACACAGTTTAGGGTCTGAAAATATTAGGATGCCAATTATCCCGTCTGCACAAGAATAGATTTAATAAAACCATCGTTAATTTGAAATAGCGTATTAGGTGGCTATGTGAGTTTTCACGAAATTAGGTCAGTTTTATGACAAATACTGCGTCTCAAAATCAAAAAAAAGTTTTCATCACGTTTTCTACTTCTCCAATATCACACCACGACGCATCCCTAGCCCACTCAAAAGCAACACTTACTTTGTGGCGATTTGAGAGGTTTTGCAATCTCTCCTTCGGGTCCCTAAATTCATTTGTATTCATTTGTCCCGGCAGTCAAAAACCTGGTCCTTTAATCACAGCGTGACTCCTTAGCTAAGGGACAGAAAGCATTAACTGCCTTCTTACGCATTGGATAAGCTTGTAACAAGGGTCCAGGAGGAAGTTTTACAGATTTGTCTAGAGAGCCCAACATAAAGTCCTATATTCTGAAGAAGAGTTTGGCAGCTTGTTTCCACGGGTGTTTTTCTTCTGATTTTCCCTTGTAATTCATTCATTTATGCGAATCCGGAATTTAGATTCAACTGCAGAAAGATTGGTTGCTGGGGGTTTGGAATCAGAACTTTCGAGTTGGAAGCGAATGGCTCATCCTCTTCCCTTTTAAATAGTTCTTCAAAGGATGACTTGGAAACAGGCTGCGCAACGCCAGGTGTCGGATTACAGCAGCGACCCTAAAAAAGCAACTAGGCTACTCACCACCTCTAGGGGCAGGACACTCCAGAACCGAACCGGCCATCCCATAGCTTTTAACGGCAAAACGCCCATCCCACTTCCCACTAAAAATAGGAGTATATGAAGAACAAAGCTGCTAAGAGCACGTTGATCGTCCAGTTTAGAACATGGGTATTTTTCTTCGATATCATCATGCGTGAAAATGAGCCCCTGAAACAGAATATTAATTGATGTCTGCCAGAAGGCATTGCAGCACAGTTACTGGTAAGGCATTTCATGGACGTGCATTTTTCGGAGTTTAGTCGGCATTTACTAATTTCTCGTTCATATTTTAGATTAAACTAGCAGTTAAAAAAGAGCAACAGTAGGTGTTTTCAAATGTGAAATTTTCACGAATACGTAGCAATACATCCATTGCAATTGACGAAGAGACCCGTTCATCCATCCTAATCCACCGGTGATTCCCATTCACAAACCAAAAACTACGCTGTTTTACAGTCACTGACAACCTTATCTTAACCCCTTACATTAACGGTGTTAATTGAAGTAATTATAAAATTATAAAAGTAAGGTTTATATAAAGGGTAACCAAACTTGAACAGAAGACTATTTCTGTCTCTCGGTTACATTGGTTTTCGTCAGCACTACTGGAGTAAAAATGAAAATTTCTCAGAAGCAATGGTGGTTTCGGAAGTGGGATGGTTAAATGTCAAAGGTCAGGGTGGAGCCTAGGCACTCCTTTAATGAATTCACATGCTCTGTCATGTCAGGTAATTTCAGCTCTATTGCAGTTCAGGTTGCTATGAAGCATCAACAATGCTTCTATCATTTGTAATTTCAACAGTTCTTTTTCAGATTTTTACATTGGTAGATGTTTGTATTAGCTTCATAAAAAAATGTTAGAATCAAACGTATGTGTATTTTTTGTAGTATGAAATCATGTAATGAGTAATCAAAATGGGACAGATTCCTTAAATCTGTTTGCTGTGTCTACATATGAGCATCAGGAAACGTTTTGGGAATTTATGAAAATTTGAGTCTTTCTGAGAAAAACTCCCTGACGTTAAGCCTGTATATGGCATTATACTATTAAACGTTTTTTAAGATATTTGTATTGGTCGGTCTTCTAGCAGTGGTTAATCATCATCCATGTTTTTGCTTGGAAATTATTGCTTATACATTAGCTGATTAAAAGCATAAAGTGTAGCATCTAACCTGGCAATTTCACATATGCCAGGCTAAATTAAAAATTGATTGTTCAGAGTGGTGAGCGGTGTGAACAATTAGTGTCTTTTTGTGACTCAATAGTTTGGAAGCTGAAATGGTGTGCTGTGAACCTGCTGTGTAGTCTTTTAACATCCTTTTTAAGTAATCCCTTGTGTTTAAAGGGCTGGTTGCATGTTCCTCCCCTACGTTTTAGATGCACTCCATTTTCCCCTCGAAATTACAGATCGGCCTGGCATGCTGTCACCAATAGCTGTTTAATTATGGTCATTTACACGGGTCACAATGTACACTTTATTCCCACTCTCCAGAAATAACCCCTTTAAGGAGCTAGCCAACCCAGATCAAACGCTTCCCAGCGGAGGTAGTCATTAGTGCAGGGCTGGCAGGCCACACCCCATAGGGTGCTGCATCACGCCTATTCCTGATAGCAAATCTTGTCACTATGCGGGCCGCACCAACCCCCCCCTCCCTTTCAGTTAAATAGGCATCTTAAACATTCACTGAAGCTCTGCAGGATGTCTTCCTCATCTTTACAGAACCCCACATGCCACCTTTAGTCTTGTTTACATGTATATATACACACACACACACCAATCTAAAATAATAATATTGATAATTTATTTATAGTATTTTGCTGATTTCATTTTCATTGCTATGATTACACTCTTGATATAGAATGTTAAAAGGGGATTTTATGGCATGCAGTAAAGCATGTTATACAGACACAATTTGCATAGATACACAGATAAATTAAAACTACAAAATATTAATGCCACCATGTCCTCTTTGTGCAAGTTGCGGATTAACGTTCAGTTAGATTTTTTATGGAAGTTTTTGAACGTATAATACGTTCTATGTTTAAAAAAAAAAAAAACGGTTTTGAATGTAGTTGAAATATTCAGTATTATATCTGAATTTGAAATATTTCTCTAAAAAGAAATGGGAGCGATGTGTTAAAAATGTTTGTCGTTTCAGTATTACTCAAGAAATATTTTTGGCCTTCCAAGTGGCTCAGTCAGTAAAGAAACCTCCGAGATGGAGTTTTCTGATTGCCACTGGAAGAGCACAGTGGCGGAGGGCTGTCTGGGCTGGGGTGGGTTAAAGTTGTTGCAAACAAGCATCTCCTACTGGTTTTCAAGCATGCCTGCAAGCTGGCAGTACCATTGAGAGGGACATGCCTCTCCTCCTGTTGGTGCCGAACCTCTTGTGCAAGCTATGTAGCCTGCAGTGTGGAAAAGCGACAGGTGGCTCGAAGGGGAGTAGGATTAGTCATCTACTCAGCCTGCCTGTGTGTGGTGGATAGAATCGTTGCGCTGAGTTGCATTAGCACAACTGGTGATTCCAAATTGGGGAAAGAAAAAAGGAATCACTGGAATTTATTTATGTAGGGAACAAAATAATGACATATGCCACTGAATAAATCCAGCACCTGTCAAAACGAGCGTTTCTCAAGCAAAGTTTGAAAATGATTTCCGTTTGGACATCCTACATCTCATCTTTTTCTCAAGCACATAAACTGTAAACTCTAAAAAAAAGGACATATCACTCTCTGAGGCCACCAACAGATGCAGAGCAAAACCAACGTTTGGTTCTGCTACTTAGAAGGAATGAATTATGGCTGTAGGTAATGTCCATTTTGAAGTTGCAAGGGCAGGTTTTTGCAGCTACAAGTCCCGGCACATTGTGTTTCTTGCATGACCACCCCAGTGACATTTTCTTCAGTATATATCCACTAAAGATGCTGTTGAAACAGCTCGAACATAGTTGTCTCAGCAGAGATTGTAGTTTAGACTCACAAAATTGTGTTGATCACATATATGTTAAATGCCTCAAATAACTCGATATCTAACAGATGGAAATCTTGATTTGCGGGCATCTGACAACTGGACGAAAGAATGTAGCACATACTTCATCCCCCGTGTTGAATAATGGCAGTCTTTGACAGCCAGACAGTGGTGTCTCTCTGCTCCACTGTAAATTTACAGCGGGGTTTCATGCAGAAATGCCTTGGCGTTTGCGCAGTAGCTACACCCAGTTGTTTATTTTCCTCAGTGTTATTTTCACTGCAGGTTTGGGGATGATAGGGAGGCCATTTAAGTATAAAAAGAGCACTGTACTGTATGATCAAGGCACAATGTGAGTTCTCACTCACCACAGGCATTTTCATGGGTGGCACAAAGCTGAACTGTGGCCATGTAGGCCTATAATGGTAGCTGTAGAGTCTTATAATTATAATAATGTAGAAAAGATATATCTTTTTCTGTAAATCGTCTCAAATTTCAATACATTTAGATTACACATTAACGCGGTATGTGCAGTTTCACATAGTAAATGGCAAATGGTAAATGGCAAATGGTAAATGGCATGTGGCTTCATTCTCAAACTCCTTTTTAAATAGGCTTTTTAATGAGTTGAAGTTCTGTTTGTAGTTGTGCACAGTCCTTGCATGCTGCCATATTCAGAAGGTACTGTCATTTTGAGCTAGGACAGAATATAAACTGCCGTGTTTCAATTGGCATTCAGTTGCTGTAAACAGAGTCATACTTGAAACTTTCCATGTAGCCAGTTATATTAAATGGATGGCAAGATTCATACATGACCTCTATACTCAAATGTTAAAGTTCAGATTTGATCATATTCTCGCAGAGGGTAATCTATAACTTTGATCTAAAACCCATATACAGTATGTGTGAAAGGTCTATAACAGAAACCGACTGAGATAGCGTTATACATTTGATTCAAACAACAAGAAAAGGCAAACAGTATATATTATCTGTAGCAAAATAGCAAAAAGAATGAACAGTCACACAGTGATTTGAAAACATGACTGGAAGTGTTGCTCTATCAATAAAAGAGCAGCAAAGGTGGAAGTGTACATGGAAGTGAAAAGCAATTCAGCAAGAATCACACATATATGATTGGTGTGATAAATGTATGTGATATATGTGTTAGAGAACAGTGGCAGGTACAGTCTAAATGTGTATCAGGAACTGCATTATCTGATGTTAGCATTAAGTAAAGTTTCCACCGGCTTTTGAACCATTTGAATTCCTGTATTCCTGAAGCAAAGCCCCCTTTGCAGGGCTGTGGTTCACGTTGGGACCTATGAGCCTGAACTTATGACTACTGCCTATGAGTCCTAATTGGACGCAGGCCCTTCTGTGACTATGCCGTTACATCTTGATGTGATTCTCAGATCTGATTGGATGATCGCCTGCAGAGGCTGCAGTTGGTCCTGTGGGCAACAAGTGGAGGACGGCTTATGAGGAAGCTGGCTGGAAGAAGCTGAGAGCCCCGGTAGGTAAGAGCATTCCTAGGTTACCACCAATTTCTTCCAGGTGCTGGCTCCCTTGTCAACCCAACAAAATACCTCAGAGAATTATCAGAGTAGGTCCATTTGATTAGACTGGAGGCCAGACCCTGTCTTCATGAAAACCATTAAACAAGACAATATATGCTTCACAGGGCTTAGAATTGTCTAACACACAGGTATTAAAATGTGTGTGCAAAAAGTTAAAAGCATTTAATTTTCAACACTTAAGGACAAATCTTAGCTAAGATTCATGGAAGAATAAGGTCAGTCCTGGGGAAAAAGCACTCTAACTCCCAGAAAGCCACAGTGATGACTGAGTTGCCTACCAAACAAAGTCAGGAGTTAGAAAAAGTGCAGTAAATATGTCAAGTCTAAGTGTAAATAGCACAATGTTCTGCATTTGGCCAGAAAACAAATCATGACAATGGTACAAAACTGCACCTAAGTCATTTCCGCGTAAACAAGGTGAGAATATCTGAGTTATATCAATAAACACATAGACAGAGGCTTAATCTGTTAGGCAGGCATTCCTGAATATGCACAGAAATAAAATGGGTGGTAATTTTTCATAAATGGGAACCTGAGTAGATTCAGCAACTAATAACTAAAACCAACCGACCCATTTTTCCTGTGTAATCATTTAATTTATAATTAACATTTTGTGGAAAACGATTAGTAGATTAACTTGAAGATGGCAACAGGGGGAAATGGCAAACTAATGTTGAAAAGAACCTGGAGTCCAGTGCCTAGATATGTAATATTTTTGATATTATTATTTTGATTTTATTTTATTAAGTTATTTTTAATTTATTGGTTATTTTATTTGATTAAGTGATGGGACCAGCTGAAGCCTCTTCTTTTCATGTAGATGCAGCCTTTTCTGAAAGTGTGAATTTACTGGCACTCCCACCAGCCACTGAGTCAGGAAAAGAAACCTGACAGGGAGCACCTGTCTCCTTTATTGCAGTTTTGGAACAAAGAAGTTAATTTGTGAGGATTTGGGAAGATCTTTGGCGCCAGCATTAATAGCTGTGGTGCGAAATTTAAGATTCAACTCAACATTACTACCAGCTACTGCCTTTAATTTAACTTTATTTTCAAGCCCTTAAGATTTTTAATTAAAACAGTCTGCTGTCACTATAATAACTGATCTTACTATTGAATTGCCAGTCAAAAGCTCATTCTCAGTCAACAGATTACTTTGTTGAGTAATGTCCAGTAACTGTCACGGTGACAATGACTGTATTATTTTATTATTATATTTTATTGGTATTAGAATTTGGTGTCTCACACTGAGCTCTGGGGCTTCTTCGGGAAAGAATGTTTCCAAATTAATTTGCAAATTTCTTGAAGAGTACAGATCCAGATCTATAGTTTGTGTTAATTCTGGCTAATACCGAATTCAGAATGTTTTACTAATGTTGGCAGAGATAAAGTATTTCAAACTCAGGTTAATTAACCAGTATACACGGACATTGATTAAATGGCATCCAATACCCACTGTGCATTGTAGACAGCAGTGCTATCTTAGCAACCTACTTATCTGCTGAAGCAGAAACACAAACAACTGGAATCTGGCATGTGTAAAAAAATATATATATATATAAGATAAGAATATATATTATAAGATATAAGAAGTATCCCACTTCTTGTTGGTGTTTTCTAGAGTTTCTAGAGTTTCTAGACCATTTATATAGAGGTACCTTTGATATATATATATGGTCTTCCAGTCATCT
>JAOYSI010000024.1:2291675-2311906 GCA_025775065.1 Hiodon alosoides | reverse complement strand
CCCCCCCCCCCCCCCCCCCCCTTACCTCTGTCCTTGATATTTTCCTCTGCAATAGTTTTACTATCTGTAAGAATTCTTTCTGAGGCTGCATGAATAAGTTTATGTTGTCTCACAGCTTTTGGGTCCTCAAGGCTTCCGTGTACACACTAAAGAAAAATAACAACAAAAATGTGTAGGTTTACATGCTAATATTTAAAACAACAACAACAACAACAAAAACAACAATGTTAATCTCATTGCATGTAAATATTTGAATGACATTTTGTACACAACAATATGTATGCATTATTACTTTCATACAAATGCATTATTATCATAACTGGACGTGACGGGTTTCTAGAGGGTCACTGTACATCCCTAGCATCCTAAAATACTCCAGCTTTATAAATATCACAACACAGCCAGCAATATGAATGGATGATGACCACTTAAAAGAAAGTAGGTCACCTGCAAAATTCTGCAAAAACCTAAAATTCTGATGTACCAATATGCAACCATTTTTTTTTAGGTAAGTGGGAGGACATTCCGTATTGTGACAACGATGAACAGAGTAAAATATATCAAATGAATATGGGACAAATATCAGTGGGATTACAGTGAGAAATGTGACGTATTAAAGTGGTGTATCATTTAGAGGGGACAAGCTACTTGGCGACTGCGCAGTTTTAGCACGGCATGTATTTCCCCCTCAAACAGTCGAGGAGCAAAAGAAGCGAAAAGATCAAAATGTAGAAATAGTTGATGATGAAGATAATGGAAGACGAAGATGATGGGGGGAAAAGACATTGGTATCACGATACCGAATAAAAACTGATTATAATAGCTAAGAACAAAAATCCTGCAAACCCCATTTGGTTATAATCACATGTCACACAGACTAATATTAACCGGTATAAATAGCTTTGGCTAACTAGCCAGCTAGCTCTTTGTCAATCTTCTGTTATCTCAAGGCAAAGACAATTTCACCGTGGTCCAGTTTAATGTAAATCATATCTCGGATCTGAAAAAGATAAACTTACATGTTTCAAGCAATTCTCTTTAAGCTTTTCAATAGTGGTGTCTTCGGATACCTCTTCCAGCCACTCCGTCCCTTCCATGGTGCAGACATGAATTTTCAGCACCTTCCCAGCGAATATCTTCTCCTCCTGCACAAACATGACACAGCTGGCTAGCTATATCTGCTTGCTAGAAACATAAAATAAGATCGAAAATTATTGTGCAGCTCTTTTCCGATAGTCCTGTCTATTATTTATCAATGCTGACTATCGCAAGTGGCGTTATTTTCTGTCATCAACTACCTACTTATTTATCTACCTCCCATAGAACATAGCTCATTAGTCCATGCCCAAGGGTGTCGACTAGAAGGCCCAAAACGCCAACCCCCTCTAAATTCAGCCAATCAGAAACCATTTGCCTTAAAGAGGGGAACATGACCCTCAAATAAAAACAGTACAAGGGGAGACCGAATTTGAGGGCAATAAAGGGAACGCCTTGATAGACCAGCAAACATGTTTTCCACATTTTAGGCATTGTTTGTAAATAGCTGACATCCATGCAAGATTGATAATTAAGACTGTACGTGGAAGTACGTGGAATGTAGAAGTACGTGGAACATCGTTGATTTGGGAACTTGAAGTCGTTTGTATAGGGTCAAACATTTAATAGGTTAAATATTAGTTTTCTAATATAAATCGTAAAAACGAATAGATCTTACATTTACACACTTACATTTAGACTATAGCCAATATATTTTCCAACACAAACCAACTATGTTATTGTAAATGCATACAAGATTATTTTTCTTTTTTTAATTTAACGTTTTGTGAACTTAAAAAGCGAAATTGTTCAGGTTTCAACTATGATAAGTACAGCATAGCTCAATGTGCCTCTTAGGGCGACTTCCAGGTAATATAAAATATTTAGAAAAAAATATTTTAAAATAAACAGCAGGGATACCCCTAAACACAGAGCCATTTACCTCATAAAAATTGTCGAGCATTGGCATAACAGTTACTCCAGTCCATATTGGAAAACAACACCTTATTTCTTCTTGTACCTGCCAAGGACACTGTCTGACCTGGTGTCTCAGAAATTAAGGTCCAATAAATTGATGAGGCAGATCATTCTATTTTAAGGACGAAATGGATATATTATGAACTTGGTGATAAAATTAGTCAACGTTTGCCTCAACAGATTCACAAAGCGGGAACTAATAGATCTATAAGTTCCTTAGGAGAGAGTGATGCTACAACTATCAAGGACCACCAAATTTTAATTAATGAAATTTTGGACTTCTATAAAATGCTATATACCCCCCAGGGAGAAGAACCAAGTAAAATATGTACCTTTATGGGATGGACTCACCATCCCATCCATATCAAAAGAGACTTGAGACAGCCTAGATATAGAGATAATCAAGGATGAGATAACAATCAATTGATTTAAAGAATTTTTACTAAAAATTGATTGACCCTCTCTTCAATATGTATTCATACACAGTGGACAATCGCCGAATACTGGGGACAGTCAAGCAAGCATTAATCCCGGGTCTATTGAAACCTAGTAAAGATCCAAAGCTTTGCCAATTGCAAAGTTTCTCTTAAAATTGCTGCAACATGACTAGGAAAAATATTATAAAGTGTCTATGGATCAAACCCGTTTAATCAAAAAATCTGTTCATGTAGCGTAATGTGTTCAGTGATTGTTGACCACTGTCAATCATTGCGGCCTCCTATACTTGGGTGAGTTATGCCCATCTCAGAATAGCTACATCACTCTGTATAGGCTACATCACATGTGTTTCAAAGGGTGCTGTTCATTTCTTAAAACATTCAATGCCCTCATATTTTCTAAAAATGCCGGAAGTCTTCTGCAACTGACTGTAGTTTTTTGCCCTACAGTTTTCGATCCCAAGTCAGTCATTCATTACGGCTATTGGCAATGCCACGTGGAAAAGCATTGAAAAATTATTGATCCAAATGACCAGAAAAACAAACAAACATGTGTAAGCGCTTCTGTAATGCAGCTGAGGATTGCTGAATTTAAAGGCATCACATCTACAGGCTAGCGCATACTTGTCTATCGTGAAACAGGAAATCTTGCACTTTCACTTACATCCAAAACATCACATGCTCCTGCATAAGCAAAATTAATTCCACAACACTCCAAATAGGCATTGGCACTAGGTTGAAGCACTGTGAAAAATATTGTGGAGGACTTTGAATCGGCCACCAGAAGGATTATTTCTGTCTATTCCATGAATTAATCTTTGTTCATGATTATGGCGCAATAATTGGTTTAATTGATGAGCAATTTACATTCACATGTGAGGTACACTTTTGAGATGTTTTTTTTTAATTTATTTTAATTTACAATAATCACATTTTTTTTCTGTTCAGTTCGACCTGTGGTGTTATGCAAAAATGTTTTAAGTTTGCATTTGTGGGAAAGGAACCACAAAAATTTAATGCAAAAACATTGTTATCCATTAATCAGCCTGCCAAGCAGATAATTTAGCTACTTACTATCCTGCAAAGAAGTCGTATCCTCTATAAATCAGCCAGGTTTGCAACTATTAATATTAATAACACAACCAAAACAATATAGATTAATATGCATAATATATGAAGATCCTAATTTAGAAAATTATTAAAGCAAATGTATTTTGCTAGATAAATTGGAGCAGATACAAAAAATAGGAAAAGCATAAGTTTGCATCCGTATTGTGTTGATCTATATTTAAACATGTTCCTCTCTGGCAGTAAGTGGTAGTTTACTTTTTGTGAGTCATGTTCGGTAGTCTTGAAAAAAATATTAGGAGACTTTTAACTGCTACTCGACAAACGTCTAAATATGAAGATGATCTGCATTGGACACATTTCCACTAGGGGGCGCACAAGTAGAAAAGGAGCAAGAAGCAATTTCAAGCCAAGTCAAGTAGTATGGTAGGGAAGAATTGGGGTTTCCAAATATTGCCCCTCCATGAATGGGGGTAAAGTTTTAGGTCACAAATATATTTTTGTAAAAGTAAGCACAAAGTCTGGTAAACAAGACCCACATCGATCTAGATTCAAAGATGCACCCTTTATTGTATCAAGAAACAATTCAGTTTACAAATCAGTTGACAGAAAATATTTTTTTCCGCAAACTACAACTTTGCAGGTAGGTCACTTTAAAAACAAAAAAAGGTTATCATGTTACATTTCTTCTATGGTCTAGTTTATAAAACATGACATTACTCTACACCATCCACTGCTCCCCATGAAGCATTAGAGATGTCACAACATTGCACCAGACTAGGACACTACTAAAAAAGCTTCTCTTCCCCTTCTACAGGTGTCTCCATCGTACAATTGTATTCTGGAACCTAGGATACTCAGTGGTTTTATCTTGTATTAAAAAAAACAACTTAATAAATAATGATATATAGCCTGTTATTCTTTTATCTATAGGGATTTTCCAAATGCCTCCCGCTTGATGTATTTATATATTTCCATATGTAATCATATTTAAAAACCCAGTAACACTGAGCAACATACAAGTTCTGTTTGTATGACTTAGAAATACTAAGAATGTTTCTACTCATTGTGACACCTCATGACATGACAAGCTTAAGACTTAAGATTTTTTAAACAAAATCTTGCTTTTGTGAACTCACATTATTTACACATCAAAGAAACCAGCCACAGGTTTGTTCAATTTAAACACAAATTACTGCAAGAAGTATAAGGAAAGAGGGGGGATTCTGTCCATATAACCATACAATGTTTTGGAATTTTTTTTTCATTGCAAGTGGAAAGAAAGGCATTGAAGGCATTAAAAATTTCCCCATAAATTCTTTACACAGGTTCTAAATGCGTGTCACCTAAACTCCTCACACCGGAGTCAGCCTTTCAAACATTATTTTGACTGTCAATTCTGTCAACACCGACATCAGTAGTGAAACTATAGCTTATGGATTCTGGTTCCGTCAACAAAAGCAAGAAAATTCTCTGTTAAAAGACAAATATAAATCTAATTAATACTGAAACTTAAAAACTGTTCTATAACACATTCAAAAAAAAAAAAAATTCATATCTTTTTTTTTTACATAAGATTATATAGCATTAAAAATGAATGAAAGAATTGGTGTACTATACAATTAATAAAGTAACAAGTTAAGCCACCAATAAATATCCCATGTTAACATAATTGGGAATCTTTTTGCTGAACTTATGACAAAAGCACTAACATAGAAGAGGCTACATTGTTTTACAAAAAAAAAAAACTCCTGATGTGGTTTTAGGCCCAACTCTTTGGCCCCCAGGATTCCTTTAGCAGAAAACACATTAAAAAGTATAAATAAGACAGTGTTTCGTTTTTTCCAACGTAAAATATAAAGTACATAAATAAATACAAAAATGAAAACATTTGCTTCACCATTAGTATAAAATCATATTAAAAAAAAGGGATCAGTCAAATCCGTTGTTCTTATTTTCCCTCTTTGATACTTTAATAGAAGATTTCGTTTTAAAAGAGTGCTTTTAAATTATTACAAAAACCTCAAGCGGTCCACTGTGGCCAGGGAAGTATGTATTCACCCTACTTGAACTGGTCCGGAATGAGTCCAATCTGAGACTGCATACTTGTGGGTGGACTGGAGATGCCTTCCGACCAATCAGACATATTGGAATGCGGGGAGGAGCTAGACCATTGGTCGGGTGATCCTGGAGATGGGGTTAAGAAGGGGTGGTCAGGCACCTGCAGCTGATGATTGGGGGTGTTGTCCATTGGGGCAGAGTAGCTATGCTGAGAAGGTGGTGTCAAGAACTGTGTGCTAGGCATGGTCTGGTTGAGCGTGGAGGGCAGAATCTGGGTGTCTTGGGGAAGGATTGTGTGGATGGGCATGGTGCTGCCTGATCCTGGCTGAAGATCTGATCTGCTCAGATCACTGCTGATGAAATTCTGATTGATGCCATGGCCACCAGTCGCAGTGTTGGAGTTCTGATGCTGAAGCTGAATGCTCTGTTGCTGCTGCTGCTGCTGCTGCTGATGCTGATGTAGCTGTTGCTGCAGGTTCTGGATTTGCTGGATCTGCTGGGCCTGCAGGAGGTGTGGCTGCGCGGCAAGGTGGCTATTCGGCATGCCCTGGTAGCTCATCATCTGGGAGAGGGTGGTGGTGGGCAGACCATTGTGCAGCGAGGTCATTATGCCATGCTGCATAGAGGGACTGGCTTGGTGAAGGCCCCCTTGCTGCCCTCCTGCATTCCTCATGGGGTTGAACTGGCCTGGCTGGCCCATGGCGGGGTGCATCCGGGAGAGCCAGTCGCACTGGGCGTTCATGCCTCCACCGGCACCGCTCATAGTCAGCGTCATAGCCCCTGAGGTGCTAGGGCTGGACACGGGCAGGTGAGAGAGCCGAGGCGGCACTGGATCAAATGCCATGCGCCCCAGATCTTGTTTGTTGGCCAAGCCTAGGTGGTTCACTCCCAAGTGGGTGTCGGGCATCCCTTGCAGGTGGTTCAGCGACATTGAAGGAGACTGCTGGAATGGCGAGGTCATCATGGGCGGGGAGGCCACGTCAGACATGTACGCATGCGGCGACTCCAGGGAGTCCACAGGTGACAACACGGCTGAGCTGTCCAGCAAGCAGCCCTTCCCGTCCTGCGTCTTCTTCTTCCGGGCCTTCATGTCCTTGCCGTCTTTGCAGCCGATTCCCTTGGTGCTGGGCTTACGGGCCTTCTTGCTCTGGACAGCGGGCTTCATGCTGCCCAGGTAGCTGTTGGGGGAGCAGAGTGGGGGGGAAAGGGTGGCGCTGAGGTGGCCGTTGTGCATGGGGGAGCTTCTCACAAGGTTGTACTCATCCAGGAGCCGCACAATATCGTGGTGCATGCGCTCCTGAGCAATGTCTCGTGGCAGTCGGTCCATGTGGTCTGTGATCTCTCGGTTGGCAAAGTGATCCAGCAGGACTTTGGCAGTCTCGTAGCTTCCTTCTCTAGCAGCCAGGAACAGAGGGGTTTCTTCCTGGAGATGGGAGAGCAAACAACCATGTAAGCAAAGAGTCAACGGCATCAAAAGACTTGAGTTTTATGGAACTAAGTATACATGAAAACTATTATGTGAGCCTGAGGACTCCTCACCTTGTTGTTCTGCATGTCTTTGTTGGCCCCATTCTTCAGTAGAACCACAGCAGCATCCACGTTGTTAACTGCTGCTGCCCAGTGGAGGGCAGATTTACCTGAGGCGACATATACACCGTCACTCTCCAAAACAAAGGCAGAGGGACCGCACATTGTTTAACATTCTTTAGAACGGAGTGAGTGGTACCGTGGGTCAACGTGGCCTTACCAAAGTCGTCAATGGCATTGACATCAGCGTGGCAGTTTATGAGCTCCTCCACCATACCCTCCACAGCCAGTCGGGCAGCCAGGATCAAGGGGGTGGTGCCGTCATGCATCCGGGCATCCAGATCAGTGGCCCGATTTCGGATCAGGATCTGCCAGAGAGGAATCACTTTTGTTAGGAAAAATGCATGAGGTAGCCAGACAAATCACAGCAAAAATCTAACAAATGTGCCAAAACATCTAACGGTATAAATATTTTAGTCTACCAGAGCGTTCCTGAAAACCCCTTTGTTGCAGGTTTGATAGCCCTTTTAATTTGTGTCTTAAAGTCATATAGAGTTCTGAAGCTTAATACCTGGAAGACTCCTTGTGCATCAGCAGCCACAGCGGCATGTAGCGGAGTGCGTCCCATGTTGTCCTGGACGTTAGCATCAGCGCTGGATTCGAGGAGTCGCTTGGCGGCATCAGAACGGGCGTAGCGTGCAGCGAGGTGCAGAGCGGTCTCGCCCGTTCGGTCCGTCTGGTTGTGCAGATTGGCGCCCTGGTAGATGAAGTCTGAGATAACGTTGGCCGAGGCGTCCTCCTCTTCCTCGCTATTGCCTGTCTCGAGGCCTCCGCCGCTGCAGGACGCGATCATCAGGGGGGTGAAGCCATCTGTGGGGGATGGTGAGGGCAACACACATCAGTACCGAAGAAAAGAGGCCACATATCAACGGAAGGGACCATACATCTCTACCATGGGAGAGAGACTGCATTGGAGAACAGCTAAAAACCATTAACATGATGTCAATAAAGTCTGGTTCTACAAAGAGCTGGGAAAATCAACATGAATAAAGAAAAATTGACAAGAGTTGGATTTGTTTGTCTCTGTGAATCATGCGCAATCCTGCTGCTAACAGATTCTGATCAAGTCTCTTCTGCGTTATAGAAACACAAGGAATTTGAAGAAAGATTCCAGGCCTCTGAGGCCCATCCTGCGGAAAAGCTTGGAATTACCATGATTGAAAAGTAGATCTGTCTGTCAACTTTGATGGGTTTCACCTCTTCAAAAGAAAGGCCTTTCCAATATCTCTCTGATACATTCAGTTTCAGTGCATCGACCCACTGAATAGACCGGAGAGTGTTGCTTTTTAAGTCTGAAACAGCTTCAGGGGGGTTTGCTTTACAAAGTGTGTTTGCACCAATGCTGTTTTATTATTACAGCATATGAGAGAACCAAAAAAAGAGAAATGTCTGAGGGCAGATTATTAACCTAAGAACATGCTGGAGTTCTCCCAGGAGAGCCCAGCCTTCAGCCTGCTGCTTTGAAGTGTACCTCCTAGCCCTCAGGGCTCCGGGCTCTCGCTACGCCTACTCACTGCAAGTAACTCAACTCTGCATACACTTACAGCCCACTCGCCGCACATGCTCAGTAAACACAGAAGCTCGACACAAGATCAGACTGAGACTACACACACTCGGAAGTGGTACGTATGGAGAGGTTTATCACGTGAAATATTTTAAAACATGTGACGCTGTTAAATACTGAAGGCGGTGGGGGCAGTTTTCACACCTGGCCCGCGGACGTTGACATCCATGCAGTCGTTGTCGATTTCGCCCTGCGGGGGAGTGGGGGCCATGGAGGGGATGCGCAGGTCTGCAGCATCCAGGTGCTGCTGAGTCCACTGCCGGTGATCAGTCTGGTCATCTAAGTCCAGCATCGCCTGCTCCTCAAACTTAAGGAGCACAGAAAGGGCAGTCAGCACAAGGAAACACTGATGCCGAATCCCTGTCCTGACACGCTAAACTGTTCACCGACAGCGATATACAAAATCGGCTAAGTTACCTGCCAAGAATCAAGCCATCGGCAAAAGGCCCCATATTTGTACTGACCTACAAAATCCTATCAATCGCTCTCAAACATGCATACTTAGCACTTGATCAGCTAACCGATTTTCATGATACGAACATATATAATGATAAAAAAGCACAGTTTTTTGGCTAAATCCAAGTATTTCTTTGTAGGAAAATGCACATTCCTTTTATCAACACCTGTCGTCTGTTACTGGATGTACACGGCATCTTTCATCTTTCTCCTGCCGCAGAATCCACGTTACCCGCAGATTCTTACCCTGAAGCGCTTGATGTCCGATGGCTCTTCTCCCCACTCATTCTGGTTGTCATCCATCAGAGAAATGTCAGAGTTCTTCAATGGCCTGTTTCCATCAGGAACCCCCCCACAATGAATCAGGTTAGTGACCCGGCACGTGCAGGTGGAAGAGCACACAACAGAGCCGGGACAAACACTAATGAGCGCTCCTTCTGTGTTCTCACAAGATAATCAATGCACCAGCCTAACCATCAACAGAAGTACCTAAGCTTTTTCATGCCCAAAAAAGCGATCCCTACCCACAAACCGAGTTTATAGCAATGCTGCTTGGTCCTATCCCTAATTGTGGATGAAAAGAGTGGAAGCAAGACTGTGTACTTACTTGAGCCCCACTGAATCCTCCCCGACTGGCTCCCTCCTCTTCTTTTTGCTGGGCTCGCTGACTTTGAAGCCTTCCGGGAACCAGAGCTGGCCGTGCTCGCGGCGCCGCTTGCGGGAGACCACCACCCCAACCCCGATGACCGCCAGCAGGGCCAAGCCCACCAGCACCACGTAGATGGGGTCGGGCTTGAAGGGCGGAGGGCGGTTGATCTCACCTGGAGGGGAGAAGGACGCCATTTCAGACGGGACAGTGGGACAAACGTCGGCTGGCGCGGACCGGGAGCCGGAGAGGAGCGCCGCCTTGCCCTGCTCGCGTGGCGAACCTCGCGCAGCCAATCCCCGATTTGCTCAAGTCAGGAATGGCGAGATCATTGGCAAAACGAGGTTGTTTCATTCGCTAATAATAAGAATCGCTAACCAGCGCCCCACATAAAGAGGCACAAAAAACTCCACCTACTCTCCCCTTTCAGCCCACAGTAGCTAGAGCAAACTTTACCATTTCTTCTTTAAGGGGAAAAAAGGGAGGGATTAATGAACCTCAAATTACTGCACATGCTTTAAGCCGTAAAGTCGAAGGATTTATTAGGATTTTCAAGATAACAAAGTCCCCCAACTTTTAGCACTCGCCCGATCAATTTTTCCCTTTTCTTTTTTTTCCCCTGCTAACGATTCTGAAATGATAAACTCTCTCCACCTAAACCCTTGGAGATGCATTAAGTCCTGGTATTACACTCAGTGAGGCAAAGGTTGCAGCAGTCCCTCATCACAGGTAGGAGGGTGAGGGCGCAGGGAGTGGAGTCATGATTATTTACGGCAATTAACCGTTTTGGAGCCAACAGCCAGTGGCTTTGAAAACCTACTCCAATATTGATTGATTATAGAGTCTAATTGCATTTCCTCCGTAACAGAATATCAGGCATAGCCTCCAAGTTAACAAAGCCTGGCTGACTGACGTAGGCAGTGGACAGGTCAGACAGAGTTGCATGGAGGGGGGTTAGCGGCGCGTGAGTGGGGAGGTGCTGCAGTGTGTGAGCGGTCGATCCGGGGGCCGATAAGCGTGCGCTACATCTGTGACGTTGTTACTTACTGGTAACGGCCTCAATGATGTATGGGACGTTCAGGTTTCCGCTGGAAGCCAGCGCCCCCAGGAAGGCCGCCACGTCAGTCGCGCTCTGGAAGCACTCAGTTGACTGCTGGTAGCACTGGCGATTGTCTATCTCCAGGTACACCACTGACCTGCATCGGGGAAGAAAAGGGGGTTAGCTACCGAGTTGGCTTCTCTGAGTTCCGAGGGAACTTGGCCGTAGAAACCGCACTCCATGCCTACCCTTTGATCTGCATCTGGTCCAGCTCCCGGCGCCTGCGGCTGCTGACCACGTCGTACACCTTGTTGAGGACGCCGCTGGGCAGCTCAGCCCAACCGTCCGCTGAGCGCTTGATGTTATGTTTCTTCAGCTCCTG
This sequence comes from Hiodon alosoides, assembly GCA_025775065.1. Taxonomy (NCBI): domain Eukaryota; kingdom Metazoa; phylum Chordata; class Actinopteri; order Hiodontiformes; family Hiodontidae; genus Hiodon; species Hiodon alosoides. The sequence continues at coordinate 2,300,653 of JAOYSI010000024.1, read as the reverse complement.
CTCATTGCCGTAGTAGGGGTAGATCATGGGCTCGCTGTGGCTGTCCTTGCGGAACACCACGTTGGTGTGGATCAAGCGGCTCAGCTCTCGCAGGAAGCCGAAGGTGTGGTTCTTCAGCTGCTCCGGCAAGATGTGGACCACCAGGACCAGGTGTCCATCCGCCAGCTTCTCCGGCATGTTGTTGGCGCAGTCCAGGCCGTCCCACTCGCACTCTGCATTATTGCAGCCCTGGTCGCAGTGACCGTCCGCGTAGTGGTCTTTGCAATACTGGTCATACAGGGGGCTGAGGGAGGATTGACGTTGCATACAATTAAGAAACGGTATGACATATCCTGAGCATACCTGTTGAAGCATACATCCGATATTTGCGTTGTCATGCAGCGGGGAACAGGCAGGGGGAGGAGCGATCCACTTACTTGCACTGGCCCTCCAGGTTTTGGCAGTCGAAGCCGTCGTAGAGGCAGCCGGCGTTGTCGCACTGCTCGTCACACTTGCCGTCGTTGAAGTAGCGCCAGCACTGCAGCGAGGCCGTGCAATTCTTCCAGGGGTCGTTGAAGTTGAGAGAGCAGTCCCCGCCGTCCCAGCCGCAGGCGTGGTTGTTGCACATGTTGTCGCAGATCTTGTCCCCCTTGCGCTCCTCGCACTGCCGGTTCTCGCAGCTCACCGAGATCTCGGGAGGCGGCGTGATGTCGCGCCCGAACCCCCCAGGGAAGGTGTAGTCCAGGATGTGGCAGAGCAGGCCGTTGAAGTTGGTGGGGCAGACGCAGTGGTAGAAGGGGGCCTCGGCGGCGTACTCGCAGGTGCCCCCATTATAGCAGGGGTTGGTGTTGCAGGGGCTGTCCACGGGGTACTGGCACTCGGGCCCGGTGAAGGCCGCCGTACAGAGGCACTTGGGGCTCTTGTGGCCCGAGATGCAGGTTCCCCCGTTTTTGCAGTGCAAGCTGCCACAGGAGTGGGCGTCGTACTCACAGGTGGAGCCCGTATATCCCTGAGGGGATGAGACAGATCGGTGTTTTTCTCAATCTCAGAAAAAGCCTAAAACTCGGGGTGCCAAGGAAATGGAAGCCTGCCTAATACGGCAGTGCTACACACTGGACCAGGAGTTTCTCAGTCATGAAGAACAGTGGTACTTACTGGAGGACATTTACAGATGAAGCCATGGGGGGTGTTGCTGGCCACTGCACATGTGCCTCCGTTGCGACATGGTTTCCCCTTACAGCCGTCAAACACCGTATCGCAGCGCAGTCCTATGGGGATCACAGAGAGCGGGCTCCATCAACACGTCGACCAATCGAGTGGTTGGTGCTAAAATGAACCGACCATTGAGTGGTCAACATTGTGGCCGGCTCCTTACCCGTGTAGCCTGTCCGGCACTCGCAGCGGTAACTGTTGGTCAGCTGGATGCAGTTGTAGGTGCCGCGTGGGTCACACGGGTCCGACAGGCACTCGTTGACGTCGCCCTCGCAGCGCTCGCCCACGTAGCCGGCGGGACAGGTACAGTGGTAGCCGCCAACCCGGTCCACGCACTTCCCGTGGTTAAAGCACTTGGGCTCGTTTGTGATGGGGTCAGTGAAGGGGTTGCAGTCGTCGATGTTTATCTCACAGTGAACGCCTGTTGTTGTGGTGGAAATATTAACCATCAGTACGTCACACATAAAAAAACTATTAATCTTGTTGAGACGATAAGAGACAGAATTCAGCTTGTATTTATCATTCATACGATATCAGGATAATCGTTTTCTTGGAGATCCAAGAGGTGCGAAATTAATGAGTTACATGAAAAAGGTATTGTTAGTATAATTATTCAATTACTATAAATATTCGTGTGTGCCTCAGGATAGTTTTAGGCAAGCTATAGATGTTTGTTAAACCCTAATTAATTAACTGGCAGCTAGCAGCTGACCTTGTGTTCCTCGAGGACAGGAGCATTTGTAGGTATTGATTAGGTCGATGCACGTTCCTCCGTTCTGACAGGGCTGAGAGAGGCACTCGTTGGTCTCGTGGGAGCAGTTCACTCCATGGTAACCTGGCACACACTGAGAGAGAGAAAGGGGGGGGGTGAACACCTGGCATGAAAATAGCCAGTTTGCCGACTGTGCATGATTTTTTTAGCCATTTACCTCACAGGTGTATCCTCCCAGGTAGTCAGTGCAGGTGGCCCCATTCTGACAGGGGTTGGGCGAGCACTCGTCTACCTGCTCCTCGCAGTAGCTGCCTGTGTAACCCGCCTGGCAGCGGCAGTAGTGGGTGTTGCCGGCGTCCAGACACTGACCGGAGTTTCTACACAGGTGAGCGACGTCCACGTCTAGTTTAGTATAGGAGCAAAAGCAGAGAAAACCATTGAGTTTGTTAGTGCGGTGCTTCGGTTGAAAGAACCAATAAAAGGAATGAGATAAGGAATGAGGCCCAGAAACGGCCTTCCATGAAGGCAGAAGGGCACACGTTCCTCTGGCACACGTTACCTTGCTGCTTGGCTGCCACCTCACAGGAGACGCTGGGCACGTCGCAGTACAGCCCTGTCCAGCCGCTCTTGCACTCGCAGCTGTACGAAGCACCCTTCTGCCAGCAGGAGCCGCCGTTCTTACAGGGCGACAGGTCGCACCAGCGCACCAGATTCTGAAAGCAGAGGAAACGGAACTCAAACAGAGTACCCATACCCATCTGGGGCACACAGCACTGGGGATCATGGATGCCTGCATGTGTGCGTGTGCGTGTGGGGGGGTTCCTTTCCCACACCTGGCAGTTGAGTCCGGTGTAGCCCTGCGGACAGGTGCACTTGTACGTCCCATAGCTGTCCTGACAGGTGCCCCCGTTCAAGCAGGGCTTGGAGTCACACTCGTTGATGTCGTGCTGGCAGTAGCTGCCCGTAAAGCCTGGTGGGCACAGGCAAGTGAAGGTGTTGATGCCGTCCACACAGGTGCCACCGTTGAAACAGGAGCTGTGAATGTCAGCAGAGGCATAAATCTGTTAAAGCTGACAGTCAAGACAGAGAATATAGCTTACATCCTCAACATGCACGTGCCCCCCTATCTGCTGTGTAAAGCTCGGGTGGAGCTCTGATCGGGTCACTGATCTTGTGAATTGTACTGCCAGAGGGGGCAGCAAAGGCTCAAATACGATTGAGCCTTAGGATGATGGAGCAACTCGGCCAACCTCAGGGAAGCCCTTGACTGCCCATTTACAAGCATTTTAACATGGTAATGACTGACTGACAGCTCAGCGCGTGCCTATATGACAACACTGCAACCTTGTTGCAGGCAGGCTTTAGTGAAGCTGGCCTGTGGCTGTGCACTAGTTGCGTACCTCTCAGTGCAGTCGGGGGTGTTGTTCTCGCAGTGGATGCCGCTGAAGCCTGCAGGACAGGTGCAGGTATAGCTGTTGACACAGTCAGTGCAGTTGGCGCCATTCTTGCAGGGGTTGCTCTCACACTCATTGATGTCCTCCTCACACTTTTGCCCCCGGAAGCCCGGCAGGCAGGTGCAGACAAAGTTATTCACCTCGTCTTTGCAAACGCCTCCATTGCTGCAAGGGTCTGAATGAGAAGGGAGGGGGCTGTCAGGTACCTCCGGTATTCGGAACTCAGAATAGGAAGCAGGGGGCAGTGAGTTCAGACTTACTTGGCTTGCAGTCATCAATGTCAGTCTCACACTTTTGGCCGCTGAAGCCTAATTTGCAGTTGCACTGGAAACTACCAATGGTGTTCTGGCAGGTGGCGCCATTGCGACAGGGGTTCTTCACGCACTCATTGATGTCGACTTCACAGGTCTGGCCTACAGCGGAACGGGAAACGTTTAAGGACTCAAACACTGTGTGGATTACAGTTACACTAGTGCCAAGCGCCTGCTCACTCATTACCGCATCTGAAAGGCTGGACCAAAGCAATGGCTGCTTACCTTGCCATCCTTCAGGGCAGAGGCAGGAGAAGCTTTCGTAGTCCTCTGACTCCTGGCACACACCCTTGTTTTTACAGGGTCTAGAGCTGCAGGGTGCTAGCAGGTCCTCACAATTCTCACCTGTGAGAAAGGCCACATTTGTCAGTTAGCCTGGTAAGCATTGTTCAGACGCAAACGCTGTCATGGCTTTACACCTCAGTCTAAAATACAGTATATTAGGCTTCCATTTTTTCCCCACCCTCACTATTTAGAAGTATTAGTACATTTACATAAGAAGGGAAATATGCCGCTATATTCAAACAATTAAACCTGGTTCGTCATTCTTAGATGCCATTGAGAATCTGAATACACCAGGAAAAGTTAGTTTTGAGGCACGATTTTGAGTCATTTCCATATGGGTTTCTACAGCAACTATCCCAGGCAGGAAGTGCTCCAGAGCTTCCTGCCATTGTGCAGGCTTTTGTTGTTCCCTGAGACAGGAATCAGGACGTGGGCTAACAGGAAATGACCAAGCAGCAGTTCCCACCCCGATACAACCAGTAACATATTATTCTACCTCTTCAGCTGTATGTATTTTTCCGAGGGAAAAAAAAGAAAGCACTGAGAATCAAAAATAACCAAAACAGTCCATCACTATCTGTTTTTTGAAATGATACAGGAATAGGAAAGAACATAATTGAAAAAATATTTCCAGGCATCGCTATAGCAGAAGACATATGGCTGCACACAAGCCCAAAAGTTAAAGGTTTATTTTTTTTGAGGGCTAGTGTCAACGGTTGTCGGTTTTTATCCAGTGGACAGGATGGCTGGTCGCCGACATTCAAAACATCTCAGTGACATTAGCACATTCCTCTAGTCACACAGGTTCAAAAACACGCCCCTCGAAAAAAGACTAGCCCCGCAAAGGACACAAATTCTTACAGTGTCAATGACTAACTCAGAAACAGAAAACTGTAAACTTTCGTACCCGTGTAAGGCAGTAAGCAGTTGCACTTGTAGCCAGCCACATCATCAATGCAGGTCCCCTGGTTCAAGCATGGGTTGGAAGCACACTCGTTGATGTTAGTTTGGCAGTTAGGGCCTATATGGGGTTAAGAGAACACATAGGTTAGAGAGGGGTCGGGGCTTGGGGTTGTTGGAAAGCACAACTGCACGCAGGCGTGGGGACTAGCTGGGGGTGGTCACACGGAAACTGACCACTGAAGCCCGCTCGGCAGGTGCACACATATCCACTGGTCATGTCCTTGCAGGTGCCACCGTTCATGCAGGGGTTCGACTCGCACTCATTGTTGTTGATGTCGCAGTTAAAGCCACTCCAGCCGGAGTCACAGAGGCACTTGTAGCTAAAAGAGAGAGAAAGGAGCCCTCGTTGAAGAAAGTGTTTGCAATGCAATAATACACGCAGATGTCTTACAGTTCAGAATTTCACCTAAAAAGATATCTACACTCACGGGTCTGCAAGACTTGTGTAATAAAGAGACTGAACTCACCCGTTGACCTTATCCTCACAATGCCCGTGGATACATGGGTTGCTGATGCACTCATTGACCTGAGAGAGGCAGGTGGCATCATTGTACCCCTCTGGACACAAGCAGGTGAAGTTGTTGATGCCATCTCTACAGGTGCCACCATTATGACATGGGTTAAAGGCACACTCATCAATGTTGATGTTGCACATTGTTCCTGAAAAAAAATTAAATCAAGAATTAGAGCTAACCCATTACCATCACAGTCAAAGGGCACTTTTACAATGATGCAGTGAGTGCTGATCAGATATCAGCGTAAATAAGTGGAACAGCGAGTGAGGAAGCAGTTTTGCACTGCATGTGCTCAGAGCAACTTGAACGTAGAGAGGGGCCCTCTGGTGACCAGTATTAGAACTACCATCACACTGGTTCTGTACAAAAAATGTACTTATGAATATTCATAAACTGCCTTTGAAAGAGTTTTGTATATTTGGATGTGATTGATGCGTGCATGAAGCAGTCACACGCTCAGTTTGTGTTGCAATGGCACACAAGGTAACAACAATGGAGCAAAGAGGAAAACTAGCAGAGGAAAAGGATTCCCCCGCTGGTAGTTGTTTACAAGGACAAAAGGGCAGGACTCATTTTCCACCAGACTGAGCAGCAATTAACCTAGCCCTCACACTCCTACACCCTCCCTCTCCCACTTTAATTAAAAATGGTAATGGGTGGTAGGTTGCTTCTTAAATTTCAATGCCCTTTTTTAACAGATTTTAATCCCTCCAGGATCTGATAAAACAGAAGAAAGCTGAGGGGTGGGGCTGGTTGGGAGGCTGTAACTACAGCCCAGTCCAGTAAAAGAATGGTTCCATTCAGCAAAAATCGTGTGGTCCAGTACCCATCGGGGGATGCAGAGCAGGTGAAGCTTCTGGCCTATGCTTACACTATCCATTGACTGCCCCCACCCCCATCAGGGTCCCACCAACCAGTCAGACAAGACCTTGCAACACGATCCCCATGGGAATCGGGCTATGGGACTCAGGGACATTTGTGGTGTAATTAGTGACTATGTTACACCAAAAGAAAAAAGGAAAATTATACATACTCACATACACACACACACACACCTCGAGTTCGAGCATAATAAATCTAAGGTTCGTATCCTTTTCAATTTTAGAGCTAGAATCTACTCCTATACATAATCATATGTTGTGTATGTTCTCTTGTGATAAGCAGTTAAAAGCTAGTTACGAAAGCAGTAGATTTTTTTACAAGAAATAAGGGAAGGACTGAAATCATTATCTTCATTTGAAAAACTATTCACCTGATGCTTTTTATTACTGAGCCGGTTTTGGTTGTCTTTAAAGCACCATCCAACGACCCCCTTTTAAAGTATCAACTTTCAAGCTTTTTTAAACTCTGGCGTCATTAAATCTTTTCAGTAAAATCAACAAAGCCAAGGCCTGCGCCTCTGTGTGCCAGATTGGAGACTGGGAGACACTGTTCCTTCACCTGACACAGGTAAGCCGAGACCAGCCTGCCGCGGAGTGAGCTCGCTAGCCATCTGCTCTCCTCCCCCACCCCAGGGGACCACCTGCTCCACCCTCACCTGTGTAGCCCGGCTCGCAGGCGCACTCGTAACCATTGATCTTGTCGATGCATTTCCCGTAGTCACACGGCTTGCTTTTGCAGTCGTCCAAGTTGACTTCACAGTTGAACCCTATTAACACAGGCAAACAAAAGAGCTCAATTTCACAAAAGGGCCATTCATTCATCGGACAGTACATGAAAGGCCTACCTCATGTATACCCACACTGCACGATGTTTTAACAGTGTTTAAGTGATGCTGTCTAAAATGTCACAGTGATGTAGCGAAAATAGTACATGTTGGCGGTTGGAGGTTAGCAAATCTCCGATGGGGTCTCCCAAACAGAGAAAGGAGCACACCGTGCCTCTGGGAATGGAGTGGGTGTCATTACAGGTGCGTTAAGGTGCGTGGCTCACCGGTGGTGCCCTTGGGACAGGTGCAGATGTAGGAGTTCTCCCTGTCCTGGCAGGTGCCTCCGTTCTGGCATGGCTGACTCTGACACTCGTTGATGTTGGTCTCGCACAGGCGACCGGTGTAGCCAGCCTTGCAGTAACAGGTAAACGTCGCCAGGCCATCCTTACAAGTGCCATAGTGACAGGGGTCTGAATAACACTCGTTTATATCTGTCTCACAGTGTGGCCCAGTGTAGCCTGCAGGGAATAGGGAAAAACATTTATGAAAGTATTCTATAACCTGATTTATACACACATATACTCAGGGCGGGTGTAGAAGTTCAGCGCGTAACCAGTGAATAAAGGCCAATGTTGAATCGGGTACCTTCAGTGCATTCGCAGGTGTACTTGTTCGGCCCATCGATACACTTTGCCCCGTTCTTGCAAGGTGTGCTGGCGCACTCATCAATGTCCACCTGGCACAGGCTACCAGAAAAGCCTGGGGAAATACAAAGAAACTAAGTTTCGCCACCAGACCCTCACCCCTCTCTTATGCACTACGGGAGCGGGAGTCTGGGACTCAAGAGCTCCAAAATCCCATTTGCTTAGGCCCCAGCACGACCACCAGCGTTTTTCCCCCCAATTTCCCTTCCACTTCTTTTTAACACTGAACCCCAAAAGGGGACGTTTTTTTTCTTCTTTTTTTAATTTCCCGCCTCATGACCGTGAGCGCCAGACAAAGACAGAACTGTCTTCTCAATGTGGCGAGGGGCTGAGCCAGTGGCCGTCTTTGTCCCAAGTCTTTTCCATTACAATGTGCAATCTCCCGCCCCTCGTGCAGACTGCGTCGGAGAAAAGCTCTGCTTGACCCTTGGCCCCTGCTATTCAAAACCAACCCTCAAACTCTGTCTCATTAGTTATTCTTATTATTTTCCATTAATTGGGAATCCATAAAAGGGAGTAGTGCTTATAATTCAATCAATCTTTCTGTGGTATAGTGTATTTTTACAATTTAATTTGTCACAAAGCGAAGAGCGGCCGGCATTTTCCAAAGAGAAAAAACCAGAAAACCCCAAGAAAAATATACTTTTTGATATGTGCAATACGATTTCCAAATCCTACCATCCTTTCCAGAATCTAAATTTCATGTTTACAAGCATGGAACCAACATAGCATTACGTCTAAGACATAAATTCAGAGTCAGGTCCTTCTCCCCCTGTGGCTGCCCACCTCCATCTACCTCCCAGGCATCAAGCCGAGAGGGTTTTTCAGCAGGCCCCTGGAATAAGACATTTCCAAGGCCACGCTGGGGTTTCCATGGAAATGGTGCATACTGGGCTGAATGTAGGCCCAACCTGGCCGGGCTCACACAAGCTCTCATTTGCATGTCAAGCAGTAGTGAGGGACCTCAAACTTCAAGTTCAGCCCCCCCCCCCCCCCCTCCGGTCCCCTGGCCGAGATTAACTGTCTGTGCATTCTGTACCGCCACAGCACTACAGGCACTCCATTCAGGCGCCGCGGCCCCCCCCCCCCCCCCCCCACAAACCCCCACACAACAAAAAATGGCGGGAGTGCACAGAAAACACCCAGAGGGAGGTACAAAGGTGGGGACATAAAAAGTTAAAAAAAAAAAAAAAAA
>JAOYSI010000024.1:2276399-2291575 GCA_025775065.1 Hiodon alosoides | reverse complement strand
AGCAAATTTACACTGTTATACAAGCTGTGCACTCACTACTTCACATTGTAGCAAAGTGTAATTTCTTCAGTGTTGTCGCATGAAAAGATATAATCAAATATTTACAAAAATGTGAGGGGTGTACTCACTTTTGTGAGATACTGTATTTGTGCATTAGGAAACGCAAACAGGGAAAAGATTGGGCTAAAATAAGAAAAATAACAAAAGAATGTTATTCATTGCCACGTGCTTGACATAAAAACACACAAAGCCAAAACAAGGTGAATTTTTGCATAATTTCAATATGCTCTAGCTAAAGACACAATAAACAAAGGTCAGGGGTCATTTTCATGTTACCTCTGTCAGATTTCATTGACAAAACTTTTAAAATTTAGAACTGATAGCTGACAAACAAATTTTAAAATACCCAAAACACACATTAATAGAAATAACCCACCCTGTTATCCAAAACTATTTGCAAGGCCATTGTCAAGTTACATTAAGTGGTGCAAATAAGTTCAATTAAAATCAAATGAAATCCACATGCTGTTCAGATATTATCAGCAATCTAATAAACAGGTAAAGGGAAGTCAAGTGGAGCTGACAGAACAGAGGAAACCGTTGTAAAACAACCTATCGTGGCAAAGCACAGTCTGTATTGCAACCAATGACATGACAGAAGATAGCGTAGATAACTACAGACATGTCACTTCTCATACATATGAAAACCTAACAGAACCCAAATCATCAATATTTATCAGATAAAAATAACCAGTGAAGGCAACCAGAGTAAAATAGGCAGATTTAGCCATATTCTGTATGAACCCATATACAGGATGTATTAATTTTCGGAAAATCAACAAATCAGATTAAGCTATCTGTTCAAATGACTGTGTGGCTTTCAGAACCCTGTCCTTCTTACCTAGGGGCATAGTTACACACCAGCAGGGTGACGTAGCCGTGTGGCAGCCCTTCCACATTTGCACAAAGGTGAGAAGAGCAGCCCACAGAGTAGGTATCCGCCCACACCACCTAAACCAGGCAAAATCAACCTCAGAATCATCGCCACTGCCGTAATGGCAGTTGACGTAATGTCAACATCATTGTCATCTTTGCCAGGGTGTACCTTCCCTCAGACACTCTGGTGATTGTTGTAAAAAACTCCTAACACATCTATTTTAAAACAATACAAATGTTGACAGACATGTTGGTAATTTCTATGTACTTTAATTTTTACCGCTTGTAAGCCTTTCAGTTCATAGCTCCTAATAATGAAAGTTTACTCAATGACAGTATAATATTAGGTTTCTTGTTTTTAGCCTACAACTCTTAGTTGGTACTATTATTATCATGAATTGATAGTTGGCAATGCATTGCGTTAGTATCAAGGGGGAAAAAAACTATAAAAATATATTTATTCTATAATAATCTATTCAAAAAATTTTTTCACACTGCACATTTTTTCTGTAAATGGTTAACAATTCTTGTTAAATCTTGTTAAATCTGTTTTGCCCCCCAAAGGTCTTTACTGCTAAAGGGAATCCCCCTCCTGAACACACACACAGCCCTGCCCCACCCCTGCCCTGCTCCACCCATCCCTCTCCAGATCACCTGTGTGTAGTGGCCGCAGAGCTTGTCCTCCTGGCAGCTGTCGTTTTGGTAGCTGTAGTCCTGGTGCTCCATGTACCAGCTGGTCACAGCACTACTGGGATCGAAGGGCCCGTTTGTGGAAAACAGGTTCTCCCCAACATTGCCCCGGTCTGGGTTGTGATCCCACACACACCTGGCGACATACTTCTCTGCCACAGCCTCCAGCGAGTCATCCCAGGTCTGGAGAGTGGGAGCTCCATGTTAGAATATTCCAGGTGAGATGATCATACCAAGACCGTCTTTCACTGTATTAATGAAGTATCTCCTGGTCCAGATTCCATTACATAAAGGATATTATAGATAGCTATAACTATACTAAACTAAATCTAACTATAACTAAATTCTCACACAAACACTTTCTCAATTACTACATACGGATCTCTTCAGTAGTGTATTGTTAATCAAATATTGTAATACCCTGAAGAAACTAGGAAGTTATTAAACTTTTTAAACAGGTTATGGATAAATATCCATCTGGATTATCAGGTTGTCATTAAGTACGTCTGTACAACACGCTGTGCCAAGTCCGTAATTAAATATAATACCATTGGAACATCAGAAAACATCATTGACATGTATTTCCCGCATATTGTATGCAATGACGAAGAGTAATGAACGGAGAGAGACATTGCGTAGCAAACCGGATCCTATGATACTGAAAATAGGCTGTTTTAGTGAAGTTATCACAATTTTACACTATTCGCTAACGGAGATGAAAGAACTGCACATCGTCATCACATCGTTTGTTATTTTTGGTATACAAAAGGGATTGGTGACGTCGATATTTATGTTGTCATTTCGTGGGGTGTCTTTCTGTTAAACACCTTTTTGCGTCGCCAGGATCTCCATCGAGAATGAGACTGACCAGGGGAGATGGAACTTTGGGTAGGCGGTTACCCAAAATAACCCTATATGTAGCGGTCTTGGTGGTTATACGTATTTTCTGCATTGGACTGCACAGGTTTTCGTATATCGTCGTGAATAAACTAACTGAAACAAAAGAAAGGCCGCTTGTACATGGACTGGAAAAGGGACGGTGGGCTCCATTCAACATAGTGTCAGTTCCAAAACAGTTCCTTTTAAATTAACGAAACAAACCGACTCACTACGGTAAAAGATTCGTTCTTCTGACTCCCTCCCTAGTATCTACTAAATATAATAAATGCTGCAGCCTGCTGCCTCTTCTCACTTGCCAAATGATTGAGTGCTATGGAGTCTTGTTTCAGCTGAGTCATTAAACATCTTCAACAGACCCATTGCCAGTCCAAAAGGTTGTGGAGTTCCGCCCAGTAGTACGAGTCTGTTATGTGGACATGCTGATGACTGAAACGCTAACCGGCACCTGCGGGGAATTACTTCGTGCTTTGCGAAGACATTTTAAGACGTCCGTTTCCTAGGTTAAAATACTATGTATTATGTATACACAAAACATGTAGTGGCATCCTGCCAAGCATGTGCTTCATAGACACACACACACACACACACACACAGCTTTTTCAGGTTTCCTGTCGTAAATATTGTTAACACTGTTAAAAAATAAAATGTAGTGATGCTGAAAAAGTCTGAATAAAACAAGAATAAATCAAACAAATGTTGAATGTCTAGTTTTTGCCAATTAACAGAAAAAACGTTTGAAAATGAAGGAAAAACTAGTGAAAAATCTGAGGTAAACCATGCTCTGCAAGGGGTGAAAAATGTTATTACACTAACTATTGATTAATTTAATATTAATTGAGCTAAAGATAATGTTTTTGGTGAAAAAAATATTTTTCTACAAACATTAACTACTTTCGGATGGTTAAACATGCACCGGGTCAATTTGACCCGGGAACATTATTGCTGTAACTTAAAGTTGAACATAATAGTAGGGTTAACGCTTTTACATCAAAATTAATGACTTGCAGAACTCCAAATTATTTATTTTTCCCTCAATCTACTCAAAATTCAACAGGTTGTTGCGACTTCAATTTTCTCATTCTTATTCCGTAAGGTGCCATCTAGTGGGCACTTTAGCGAACAATCTTAAATTTAAATGTTGAATATGATATTGTATACAAGCTTTATTTTTGTCTCAATAAGTAACCAGTAGTTTACAAAATGCAGTTGTTAATAATTTCACTGTCAATCAATATTATTTCTTAGCCTTAATTCATACAAGGTAGGTTGAGTGGGGAATTGTTTCCCCTCAGAAACTAATGAAGTGGTAGCACCCATTTTCTAACGTCTTAACGCGTACGAAAATGGGTTTTGGCACAAATGGCGTTCCGTAAAATACCGGATAGTAAAATGACTAAGTTAGACCGGCGCATTTATCTGCTTGAGGGGAATCAGGGACGCATCTTGTGTCGTTTGATATTTTATCAATTTCCCTCTCACAAAAATTTCTTTCTGCTTGATATTCTAGTGTTTTTGCGAGAAACTTGAGAGGGGGGATCATGAAGACTCTCCTTCGTAAAGTTTTACTTTGCTAATGAAAACTGCACCGGGGAATACCTCCTCGCCTCACTCACGAACCGTGCGCGAACTGCGTGTACCAGCCTGATTTTGTGCAATCCCCCAACTGGCCAGCTGTGAGCAAAACTTCACCTTTTACACCCGAGCAATGAATTTCGGAGAAACTAGATACTCCCCCAGCTACCCAACAAAAGCAAGCAACTACGCCTTAATGGCATGCTCGCTTTCAAAATGTTCTGTCCTAAAACATTGTAACTTTGGTTCGAAATTACACCAATTCTTTTGCGAGTTAAAAAATAAAATAAAAAAAAACTTGCGCAACTCGAACACTTCACAGCCATCTTCCTATCGTTAAACGGATTTATATTAAACGTGTAGTGTGTGTATAAATAACTTGTTTAAGGTTATAATTCCGGGGGTTTCAGGGAAATACAGAAAACATCGGTGGTCTGCAGAGCGTCGCAGCTCAGGCACTTTTCTATTTTTCTTGTCGGTCACATTGTGCAACGGCGCATTCAAAATCTTCACCCACTACTTTTAAAGAACCAAATAACTTTAGGATAGAGTTTGTTTGTAACGGCATTTTGACTTCTGGTATCTGTACATTAGTAACGAAGACGATTGTTTAAATCTTTTTTATTTTATTTTATTTTAGTCTAATTCAATTATTAGTCTGCAGCCTACCGAAGAAAGCATGTTGAGATTTCAAGTCTTAATAGAGGAGGCTGTGTCTGGTACCAAAACACATCTGTTTTTCACTTCTGTCCATTTTGACATGGCATGGAGCCCAAATACGTTTGAGAATGTGGTCCTTAATTAGGTAATTAGGCGACTATCACCTGCACCAGGAATTTGGGGCAGGTATGGAAAATCTGAATTGCTGGCAGCCTACTGAAGGCTGATGAAGGGGTGACAAGAAAACTGTACAAAGCAAATATTGCCGGAAGGTTTGAGAATTTAATTAAATTTAAATTTAGTTACGTTTTTAATTAAAAGCAGCCTGAAAGCGTCAAAAACCTCTTCCAGTATGTGGATCTGTAATTTAACGGCGACACAATCAGGACAGAACTGCCCTCCCCTCAGAGCCTAGTTCCCGTAATTTCTCCTCACCACTGGTCCTTCACTACTGCTTCATCTCCAAAAGTTTCTGCCCTGCCTTAATGTTCCCCATACAAGACCAGTCAGAGAAACCTTAAACCATATTATTTTTTAAATAATTGATCTATGACAAAGCCTTTTAAACAGTTCTCAATTATTTTAATATTGACATTATTATATTCCTGCACATTTATATAAAAACATTTTTATTTAAAAAACAAACAAACAATTTCTTATGTTAAACAGTTACTTTTGAAATCAATAAATTGCTAAATTGTAGTACATAGATTAGAATTTGAGTGTCTGAGTGTGGGGCTTTCCTCTGCAATCAAGAGTGATGCCACACACACAGCTCTTACCATTCTCCTCATGTTGGCGGCAGTTGGAAAAACCATGGACCGGCACTGGTTGTGCTGCTCCACGATGGCGACTTTGTCCTCTGGAGTCAGATGGTAGCAGCTGGCGGCCCAGAGGCCCAGCAGAGCAACCCAGAGTGTGGGTCTCCAAAGCATGTCTGGTGCTTGTCTCGTCCCCTCTGGTTCAGTAAGCGTATGTGCACTTGTGTGCAAGAAAGTGCCTCTCAGAGCTGGTTAAGAGAATGATATGGAGGTAAGGACACCCAGTCTTCCCGGCACTGACTCACAGACTGCCTGCGGGTCTAATGTGTTCCAGACACCAGTGAGAGTGCACAACAACTTGACCCACACACTGCCTTCCCCACCCACATACGCACACATACCAACACCGCCTTCTCCGCACATACACATACACACCATCTCTGCCTTCCCCACCCACTCAATTTCAGGCACTCACACAAAAGTACTCTCTTGCTGACCCATGCACAGTATTCAGTCCAAGTATCCGCCCCCCCCCCTCCCAACCCACACACACGCACGCACGCACGCACAATAAAAAGGATAATCATCTTCTCCCTAAAAGACAAACAAACTTGCCTTGTTCATGTCAGGTGCCAAATGGTTTTGTAAACAGTAATAGTAAAACAGCATACAAACAAGATCTCTCACTGGTTCTTTCCTGCTATAATCTTGTGTTATTTTACTCAGCAGTTTATTTCTCATTTGAGTCTGGAGAGCCCGAAAAAAATGTTTTATTCTAGGTCACTATACTCTACAGCGTATCGAAACCAAAATCCCCAGAAATATTTGTGATGGAATTCAAGGCTCTCTCCTGGCGGATTTAAGCCCCGTCTTTGAATAGGTCTTCACTCTAGGAATTAAATGGGGGGAGCTCTACCCTCAGTCACACCCTGGCTCCCTATCAAAACTAATCACAAATAACTTTTTAAGGGTGGCTTCAGAAGAGAAACAAAAATGTTAAAGTCACAGTACCATGCACAATCCAGCTCTGTACCCCTTGCATGTTCATGGTTATGTTCAGCACTTGCCAAATAAGTGGTTAAGATAGAGAATCACTACTTGAAGATCTTGGACATATTGTGCATTCAAGAAGAAGATGCTAACAAATTAGTAGTCTTCTAAAGAGATTTATCTGAGGCATAGACCAGACATGCACACACAGAAACAGAAAGTCACAAGCCACTCGACACACAGAGAGGGCTGGGCTGTTTGGTGGCCAGTAGGAAACCTAAGCTGAGGCTAATTTGGTAGTGTTTAACTTGATATTGCTCGAACAAATTTGGATCATGTCACAGTCAACTGGGAGACCATGACAAACAGCAACCTCCAATCTGACAACAGGATATAAAGGATAACTGGCAACTCCAAATTTGGGTGAAAATCAGAATAATAAAAAAAGGCAATGTCTGATTTTTGAGAAAATATTTAACTATATCCCACTACTCTTAGGCCATGCAATTTCAAACAATTGGTATACAGGCTAACCAACTGTACAGGCCTAAGGGCAGATCCTGGAGAAAAAGGCAGACTGACTGACCTGAAAAAGTCTTACTGCGTTTTCTTACGCTGTAGTATTTGAATGGCTGGAGAATAAAGACCCAAACAGAGTAGAAGTGGGGACCCCTGCAAATGCATGCAGACATCTGTGAAAAAAAGATAACGTTTCAGTTCAGGTACCTTCAAGCACAAATACGCTGATGAAGGCACAACGTGGGACAGCTATCTTGAGCATGCCAAAAAGCATGCCATTATTACTGCACATGGAGAATTAAATCTTTATACATTCAACATAGAATGGCAAGCAAGAAACCAGGATGCGGATACCTCAGCATCATTAGCGTGGAGCATTCTAGCTGAATGCTTGACACCCAGTCCAGCCGAAATCCCCAGCCCTCTACAGAAGTGGGCTTCTACTACTGGTCAGTGCAGTCTGAAAGAAGGGAGTAGATCACTGATTAAAAGCATTTATGCTGAAACCTGGGTTTTGATGACTGATTGCTAGGGTTTCATCTTCTGTCACTGCACTCTCTCTTAAACAGAACTCCTATCCTGCAAAAATTTTAAAGCCGGTTAAGTTAACTAAACTAAACATTAACTAAAGTCTTCACTTCCTCGCTGTTACATCCTTGGCTTTGAACCAACAATACATACAGAATAGACTAATATTTTTGGAGCATCAGAAGCCACAGAACTACTTAGTTGAACGAGAAAATGTTTCTCTGTGAGGCCATTAAGAAAAAGATTGCAGTTAGAACAGCACATGTCAAAAGGTTGCAAAGTACATTAAAATTATGGTGAAATACGGAGCTGAAGCTGGTTGTAAAGTACAGGAAAATTTAAGTGAAATATAGAGCTGAAACTGGTTGTAAAGTACAGAAACATTAAGATTAAGTATTGAGCTGAAACAGGTTGTAAAGTACAGAAATATTAAGGTGATATACTGCACTTAAACAGCAACAAGGTTGGAATAATTTCATATGCTCCCTCTGGCTTGGCTTAATATCAGTAAATATAACTTGTTTTAGTTAAGAATATGGGTTTTGCCTTCACTGAGTATTTGTTTCTAATTTCCATGTGCAGTGGTAAAAAAGTAAGTACCGGAGCGGTTCCAATGAGAAACAATTGAATAGTTAACGAGGTATTAACAGTTACGCCCACTTTCCATTTAACGCGATTTAATCGGGTTTTTAAATTTATTTTTATAAATAATGTAACACGCATTTTACTTAACAAATTTCTGTAAAATCTCCCCTCGCTTTAGAAAATTAAAAGTATTACTTACCAATCCAATCACAGGTGGTTTTTAGTCAACTATAGGAACAGCCACACAGAGCGTCAGAGGAGTCGCTGGAAAACGGTCATGCAGGATGTAACATGAAATACATTCCAGACGATCCGTTTTTTGGACTTTCAGTTAGTGCCTCTAAACCCTGACATGTGTGGACAGGCTGTCGAAATATATCCCTATATCCCTTGGCAATTCAAAAATCACATCATTAATGTTAAATAAATTAAGTTTTAAGAATCATAGGGTTAACCAACAACCCCCTCAAATTAACCATGTTGTCACTGGGAAATAAATTATGCTGGATCATGAATCCAAGCATTAAAAAAAAGATCAGACTTGGGCTAGGACCAAATCAAAACTTTTACTACCTGCAAATTGCATTTGGTTGCATCGTATTAAAAAGTGCAGCACCTCAGTGTCACAGCAATGTCTTTCAGACTGTCACTGAAGTTGTAAGTAAGTAAGTAAGAAAGTAGAACTTTATCTACAAAGTTGCAAAGTTACAACAGCACAGGAAATATACACTTTACAATATACATATACAAGAAAATTAAAGTAAAATCCAGAAAGAAAAAGCTAAACATACATAGTTCAGTATGAACTGTAAATGTGTATGTGAATGATAAGTACCTAGATTTTAAACTAAATTCACAGAAGTAGCACAAGTAAGAGTGTAAGAGAGTTATGCTGTAGTGTTACATCCAAGGGCCTCCCAGCTGACTCAGGGCCATGTTGGGGGAGGCATTGTAAAGTCTAATCATGGTTGGCAAGAATGACCCCCCTCTGTTACTAAAGGTGCTCCTTTTCCTGGCCAAAGTGCCACGTAGAGGGTGGGAGACATTGTCCATGATGGCCGGCAGATTCGAGAGCATTCGTCTTTCTGCCACTACAAAGAATCCAGACTGACCCCCAGGACAGAGCCAGCTCTCCTGATCAGCTTGTCCATCCTGTTTGCATCCGCCACCTTCACACTGCTGCCCCAGCACACTACCGAATAGAAGATGACACTCGCTACAACTGACTGGTAGACTGGTCTGTTGTCCAGGTGCAGTCCTAAATATTTATATGACTGGACCATCTCAACGTCTGTCCCTCGGATGGAGACAGAGGTTGGTGTGGCCCTCTTCCCCACATTGAGCAGGAAGGGGTTCTATGTGCACCACTCCACAAAGTCCTCCACCACACTTGCCTGTGCCTGTTTTGACTCAGAGCAGTAGTGCCGGTGTTCTCCCCAGAGCAGTAGTGCCGGTGTTCTCCCCAGAGCAGTAGTGTCGGTGTTCCCTCAGCAGGGAAACAAGTATGAGATGAGTTTAGCAGTAGACACTCTAGCTTTAACCAATAACCACACACTCTCCTTTGCTTTCACACAAACTCTGAATACAAACCCAGGAAGTCATATACTGTAAATCTGTAAAGTCCTGGGGGCTGTGTCTCAGCATTTAAGTTTATTAACTTTTATTAAACCTTTATTCACTGATGTTGGTCTCCAGTGAGGAGGTCTGTAATGACGTTGGGGTCGAAGGCATGGAATTCATAAAGCTTATCTCCCCATCTGGTATAATTTTCCCTCAGTTGTGTTGAATTGCCTTTCAGTTTCCAGTTTCACATCTGTCCAAGACACAGGCTATACCTACCTTTCTCTCCTTACTTTCCTTTGTTGGCTTTAGCTACTTTACAAAAAATCCATTTGAAAGACTGCTGACAACAATACGATGTACAATACGATGTGCAGAGCTTTGGACTTTAATGTAAGTGCAACATAATGAGTTGTTTTCATAAGAGAAAATAGCTACAACAAGCTGAACACAAATCCATTCATAAAGATATCAGAACCAAATACTCTCTACAGGAGATGCACATTCCTGCTCATACTTATCTAAACAATCACATTATGTTGTTCAATAACACACAGGCTCCTAATAACATGGTGGATAATTAGAAAAAAATGTTTCAGGAAATCCAGCTTACAAAAACTTACTTACAAAAAGTCTGCAGTTTCAGAATTTGCAGTTGGTTTTGCACCAGCTATTGTAGTTTAGTTTATATCCCTGTTTAAGTGCCCTGTTTTAAAGGAACTTTTCTCCCAGGCCTCTTGCTGTCCTGTGTAGGACGTGACAGCACCGCTAGGGAGGAAGCGTTCCAGTCGAACTCCATTGTTCTGTGTCATCTCTGTAGAATCCATGCTTATGAATATGCAGCGGGAATTTATCTCAGTTTACATGTACATTTAAAAAGTTTGTGCGCGTGCGCATTCCATTGATCGGACTTACTTTGATTCTAGATCATAAAAATACATAAAAAAAAATTTTCAAAAAGTTTTCTTTCTTTTGAAAGTCTACAATTGGTTCTACCTTATAGGTACATTTCAGTAGGGTGCCATTTATTATCATACATATATGCATATATGCATATATGGTTTGGAACGTTCAATGGAATTTTTTGAACATTTCAATGAAATTTTTTGTGGTTAGTACTCAAGTACTCTTCAACCTAAAATATCATACATATATATTTAAAAAAATGTCACATATAATAGCTTATTGGAAAAAAGACAAATTAATCTTTAATGCATGATTTAGTTCTCCAAGATATGGCCACCTTGTCCTCGAAATTAAACACACCAAAGAGTTTACATTGAATTTAGACAATAATCTTCATTATCCTTTCACCCACATTGTTGGCTGCGTTAAGGCAAAACTGTCTACTAGGTTATGTGTGTATTCATTTTAAGCTAGCTGTTTGCAGATGGTTGTTATTATGAAAATAAAAGTGCCACTGGGTGAATTAGAATACTGCTGAATTGAAATGCTGCGTCTCAGAACACGTTCTGTGAACGTTCCATTCAATTTGTTTGCTATTGCCTCACACTAGAATTTGATTATACAGCGATTATTTTTGCAGTTTGTTGGCTGAGGTCAAAATCCCTACTAATACGGCCCAAGTATTTGAATTTGAATTTATTGTAAGGATAGCCCCTTGAGATGCAGCATCTCATTTTCGATGGGGTCGAGTGTTTCTTATCTTAATCATGCTCTTCTGTCACAGTCCGGTCTTCTTCTATGTGCACAATGAAAATCTTGCTTGGTCCTACCCCACTTCTCACCACTCGGTCAATACCACTCAACCCCACTTGTCACCATTTGGTCAATGCCACTCAACCCACCTCTCACTGCTCAGTTAATACCACTCAGAAAAAACAGTCACATTAAAGACTTCAACATATGGTAGTTGCTATTCCTTCGACATTCTATTTTAAAAACAAATGGTCACACGCAGATCTTTTCCTTTAAGGAAAGCAGATGGCTGCCAGATCATACTCCAGAGGAGAACTCTTGAGCGCCTTCCTCTGGCACCACCCAGTGGTTTAAATCTGGATGAGAGAGTCTCCAGAGAAACTAAACTATCACACCGCTGGGACACTGATGTCCCCTTCTGCCCAGCCTAGCTGCACCTCCACTTTTCACATAGAGAGAGAATAAGAACATCAAACTTCCTCCAGATGTGAGGAAGGCAGGAAATGGGTGGGGAGCCCCAGGAGCCCCAAGAGACAGTTGAACGGGGCTGATGTCATCCTCACAGCTGTGAGCCGACACCCTCAGGCAAACGGCCTTGGCTAAGAGCTCTAGCGGGGCCGAGGCCCAGACGGCTCTGAGGCCCAGGTCCAACCTCTTAGTAATGAAGCTCAGTAATGAGCAGTTGGTCCTCACTCACCTGCCAATGAGCCTGCCTGGGTTTATAACCTGACAGCTTGGAACTAAATAGGAGGAACAAAACAAGTGAATTTGATGCATGTGGGCATGTCGCCCTCTTTCTGAGAGTTTTAGTCATTAGTCGGCGGTTTTGGGGGTTTGAGCCAGTACCTGAGGGATTTGGGTGCATGTGTTTTTGTGTGTTTGTATGTGCATGCCTGTGTGTTTATTTTTGTATGTGTCTATGCATGTACACTGTATGGATAAATGTATTGGGACACCTATACATTACACCTACAGGAGCTTTTATGACATTCTAAATCCACAAGCATTAATATGGAGTTGGTCCCCCCCTTTGCAGCTATAACAGCTTCCAATCTTCTGGGAAGGCTTTCTACAAGATTTTAGAGTGTGTCTGTTGGAATTTTTGCCCATTCGTCCAGAAGAGCATTTGTGAGGTCAGACACTGGTGTTGGAAGAGAGGGCCTGGCTCGCAATCTCCGTTCTAGTTCATCCCAAAGGTGTTGAGTAGGGTTGAGGTATGGGCTCTGTGTGGGCCAGTCAAGTTCTTCCTCACCAAACTCATCCAACCATGCCTTTATGGACCTTGCTTTGTGCATTGGGGCACAGTCATGCTGGAACAGAAAAGGGCCTTCCCCAAAGTGTTTCCACAAAGTTAGAAGCATAGAATTTTCCAAAATGTCTTGGGAAGCTGAGGCATTAACATTTCCCTTCAGTGGAACTAAGGGGCCTAAGCCAGCCCCAGAAAAACAAGCCCATAGCATTATCCCTCCTCCACCAAACTTTGCAGTTGGCACAATGCATTCAGGCAGAAAACGTTCTCCTGGCATTCATCAAACCCAGACTCATCCATCAGACTGCCAGATAGAGAAGCGTGATTCGTCACTCCACAGAACATGTTTCCACTGCTACAGAGTCCAGTGGCGGCGTGCTTCTTCAGCACTTGGTGACCCCGCTCTGTAACTTTACGTGGTCTGCCACTTCGTGGCTGAGTTGCTGTGGTTCCTAAACGCTTCCACTTTGGAATAATACCACTTACAGTTGATCGTGGAATATTTAGGAGGGAAGAAATTTCACGAACTGACTTGTTGTAATGGTGGCATCCTATTACAGTTCCACTCTCAAATTCAGTGAGCTCTTTAGAACGACCCATTCATTCACAAATGTTTGTAAAGGCAGACTGCATGGCTAGGTGTTTGATTTTAAACACCTGTGGCAATGGGACTGAATGAAACACCTGAATTCAATGATTAAGAGGTGTGGCCCAATACTTTTGTCCATATACTGTATGTGTCTGAGTGTATGCGTATGCACAACGGCTCATGTCTCTGTCAGAGTTAGGGTTGACCCCACAGCATATGAACGTGCCTTACTGCTTTATTGTCATTGCATGTCCCCACCCGCTACAGCAGCGCTGTTCCCAGTTAAAGCACAAAGCTTTCTTTCAGATGATGTCACTTGTTTTTTAAGGACTCTGGGCTAAGTGGGTCTGGTGTCCTTAGTCGCAACAACTAGTGAATGTGTTTTTAATTACTTAATGATTTTATACATTCCAGAAGCTAGTGCACTCACTCTCCTCCTATTCATTTAGAATAGCTGTTTTTAAATTTAATTTAGCCTCTCTTGCTTCCACTCGAGTGGCTACTGCTCTTTCACTATAACTCCAAAGGTCAGCACAATCACACTATTTGTTTGCCTTGATTTACTGTATCCCCTCCTACTTCCACCTTAGTAGTCAGTGTACCACTTATTAAGCTTTGTATTTCTTTAGTTCCCTGCTGCTTCAAACGCTTCACTGTCATCCCTGTCCCAACGAAACCCAAGACCATAGGACTTAATGACTACAGGGCTGTCGCTCTGACGTCTGTGGTCATGAAGTAATTTAAGAGACTGGTGTTGGCCCACCTGAAGGACATCACTGGAACCTTTCTGGATCCCCATCAATTTGCTTATAGAGCAAACAGATCTGTGGATGATGCAGTCATCATATCCTGCAACATCTGGACAGACTAGGGACTTATGCAAGGATCCTTTTTGTGGACTTCAGTTTGGCTTTCAACACCATCATCCCAGCTCTCCTATGGAATAAATCAACCCAGCTCTCTGTTCCCACATCTACCTGTCAGTGGATCACCATCTTTCTCATAGACAGGCAGCAGCTAGTGAGGCTGGGGAAATTCAGTTCCAGCACCTTAACGATCAGCACTGGCACCCCCAGGGATGTGTGCTCTCCCCACTACTCTTCTCCCTATATACAAACAACCGCACCGCCAAGGACCCCTCTGTCAAGCTCCTGAAGTTTGCAGACGACACTGCTGTCATCGGCTTCATCCTGGATGACGATGAGTCGGCATACAGAAGGGAGGTTCAACAGCTGGCTGTCTGGTGCAGTCAAAACAACCTGGAGCTGAATAGGCTCAAAACAATGGAGACGATTGTGGACTTTAGGAGGAACACCCCCAACATTGACCCCGCTCACCATTCTAAACAGCACTGTGACAGCAGTGGAGTCATTCACGTTCCTGGACACTACCATCTCACAGGACCTGAAGTGGGAGACCCACATGGACCCAATTGTGAAAAAGGCCCAGCAGAGGTTGTTCTTCCTTCGCCAGTTGAGGAAGTTCTGCCACAGGCGCTGCTAATCCAGTTCTACTCAGCAGTCATTGAGTCTGTCCTCTGCACTTCGAGAACTGTATGGTTTATTTTCAGCTACAAAATCAGACATCAGAAGACTACAAAGGACAGTTCGGACTGCTGAGTGGATTATTGGCTACCCCCTGCCCTCCTTTCAAGAACTGCACACTTCCAGAGTGAGGAAAAGGGCTGGAAAAATCACCCTGACCCCACTCACCCAGTCCACTACCTTTTTAGTCTGTTGCCTTCTTGCCGGCGCTACAGAGCTCTGAGCACCAGAACCGTCAGGCACAAGAACAGTTTTTCCCTCAGGCTATACATATCATGAACAGTTAAAACTGCCCCATTGTGCAATAATCATCTTAGTAAATTATAAATTATAATTATATTTATTAACATTACCTACCTCTCTACATCCCCTTGCCTCTTCTGCATTACATTAATGCACACTGTGTTTAAAAGATTTAGAAAAAAGTATTTGTA
>JAOYSI010000024.1:2249216-2267045 GCA_025775065.1 Hiodon alosoides | reverse complement strand
GGGACAGCAAATTTACACTGTTATACAAGCTGTGCACTCACTACTTCACATTGTAGCAAAGTGTAATTTCTTCAGTGCTGAAAAGATATAATCAAATATTTACAAAAATGTGAGGGGTGTACTCTTTTGTGAGATACTGTATATACACTTCTTTTTTTCCTCGTAGAACTTTGAATCGTCACTGAACTTTCTTTTAAGTGACGTAGCATGCTGCTCAGCAAAATTACAGTTGTTTGGCATCTGGATGTCATTGTTCTTGAATGGCAGTTGTGACAGCCCTCCTATTCTGTCTGCCTGGTTGTGCTTCCTTTGTAGATGATTGGTGGGTGGAGCTGGGACGGTTGTTAATCCTAATAACGCACACCTGCACTGATGGGATTCACCTGGGCCTGGTGTGTTCCCGAGGCCTTAAATGAGCCTGTGCCCATTCCCTGGGAGATCTCTCTCCATGTGACATGCTTTGGTATGGCTTTAGTGTTGGCAAACCTCATAACCTTACGTTTTGATTTTCCACTCATCCACGTCACTGATATACTGACCCACCCCATCCCTTATTATTTGAGAGTATTTCTTTATTTAATAATTCCTGTGTTATCATTTTAGACTTAAATGTGATATTAGTGTTAAAGGAAATGCTCTCTCCTGGTTTAAGTCATATCTAATAGACAGATTCCAGCTTGTGCAGATCAATGATGACTTTTCAGATTTAGCTGATGTTAGGTATGGTGTTCGGTCTTAGGTCCCCTATTCTTAAACCTATACATGTCACCACTAGGTGATGTCATTGGTAAGGGATTAATTTCCACTGTTATGCAGACGGCACTCAGCTATATCTGTCTGTGAAACCAGGCGAGGTCAAACATTTTGCCAAGCTAGAATCTTGTATCAAGGACGTAAAACAATGGCTGACTTCCCATTGCTTCCCATTTTTCCAGTTAAAGACTTTGGGGTAACAAATGACCCAGATCTCTCATTTGAATGCCAGACCCAGAGGATTAGTACAGAATAGATAGTAAATGTGAATATGTAGATAAACTACAAAATAAAACATGACAAAATTTGGTTGCAAAAATATTGAGTAAAACATAAAACACAAGTGTTGTAAAATAACAAAACCACAGACCTAAAGTCAAAGACATGAAGTACATGACTAATACTAAAGACAGGATGGGCTGGTTTCATAGACAGGTTTTCTGAAGCTCTTTGAATAAATTGCTTTTAAGCTGGACTAATTCCAAGTGGCTTTCACAGACATGTCGTAAAATAGTCCTTGATTTAGACTGTTATGGATGTGTGTAGAATACTGTGGTCTGCAGGGCCATTTGTGAACTGAGAAATGTTTTCCAGATGACTCCTGATGGTGCTGGCCTAGCCAACTACAAAGTGCGATTTAAAAAATATGGGAACTGTGACTGGCTGCATATATGGATGTCATGTTCCTATAAAGTGTCCATCAACACCTGATGCTGAGGAGTACAGGAATCGAAAAGAACCGGTTTTACATACATACTTGGCCAACTTCAAAATAGTTCTAGTGACTTCCGGACTAATTCCAAGAACAGTTGGGGGACTAACAAGGCCTACACCCGTTGCCTAGTAAGCAAACCCTAACACCAGCCTTGCAAGTAACATGTCCACATCATGAAGTCAATGGCCGGGTACTGCCATAATCCCTGCATCTCTCGGTATTAGTTGGGGTGCATGGGCGGTGCAGCTGCTGCAACCATAGGGTGTTCATTAAAGATAAATTATCTAGTCTCCTCAGACACAACCATTTCTAGGGTTTACAAAGAATGGTCCAAAAAAGAAGAAAATATCCAGTGAATTCTCTGGGCGAAAATGCCTTGTGGATGGCAGAGGTCAGAGGAGAATGGCTAGACTGGTTCGAGCTGATAGAAAGGCAACAGTAACTCAATTAACCTCTTGTTACAACCGAGGTATGCAGAAGAGCAACTCTGAATGCACAACACGTTGAACCTTGAAGCAAATGGGCTACAGCAGCAGAAGACCACACCGGGTGCCACTCCTGTCAGCTCAGAACAGGAAACTGAGGCTGCAATTCACATGGGCTCACCAAAATTGGACACTAGAAGATTGGAAAAATATTGCCTGGTCTGATGAGTCTTGATTTCTGCTCCGACATTCAGATGGTAGGGTCAGAATTTGGCATAAACAACATGAAAGCATGGATCCATCCTGCCTTGGATCAACGGTTCAGGCTGGTGGTGGTGGTGTAATGGTGTGGGGGATATTTTCTTGGCACACTTTGGGCCCCTTAGTATTAATTGAGCATCATTTAAAAGCCACAGATTATTGTTGCTGACCATGTCAATCCCTTTATGACCATCTTCTATTGGCTACTCAGCAGGATAACGCTATGTCACAAAGCTCATGTCACAAAAGCTCACATTTCCTCTCACACCTCAGGCCCCTGGTCAGTACCTTTATGGACCCCCTGCAATTTGCCTACCAGCCTCTCATTGGAGTGGATAATGCTATCATCTACCTGCTCCAGAGGTCTTACTCTCACCTGGATATAGCTGGGAGCACTTTTAGAGTCATGTTTTTTACTTGTCCCGTGCCTTCAACACCATACAGCCTCGACTACTGGGAGAGAAGATGAGACAAATGCAGGTGAAAGCCCTCTTAGTCTCCTGGGTTATTGATTATCTGACTGGCAGACCACAGTTTGTGCGGCTACAGAGCTGTGTGACCAGGTGGTGAGCAGCACGGGGGCTCCTCAGGGGACAGTACTGTCCCCTTTTCTGTTCACCTTGCACACCTCCGACTTCAGATACAACTCTGATACTTGCCATCTGCAGAAGTTCTCTGATAACACTGCTATTGTGGGGTGTATCAGGGATGGTCGGGAGGGGGAGTATAGGGGCCTGGAGGACTTTGTGGGATGGTGCACGAGGAACCTCCTGCAGCTCAACATCACTAAAACAAAGGAGATGGTGGTGGACTTCCGGAGGACTAGGGCCCCCTTGATTCCTTTCCACATCCAGGGGATGGATATTGACATGGTAGGGACCTACAATTACTTGGGAGTTCACTTGGACAACAGAGTGGGCTGTGAACACCATGGCCCTGTATAAGAAGGGACAGAGCAGGCTTTACTTCCTGAGGCGGCTCCGGTCCTTTGATGATTGCAGCTTACTACTGCACATCTTCTACCAGTCTGTTGTCACTAGTGCCATTTTCTACACTGTGGTGTGCAGGGGTGCCAGCATCAAGGTGGGGGACGCTAACTGGATCAACAAACTGGAATCAGGAAGGCCAGCTCTGTGCTGGGGACTAACCTTGGCACCCTGGAGGAGGTGGCAAGGGCACTGGCCAAACTGCGAGCCAGTATGGACAATGCCTCCCACCCCCTCCATGACATGGTGTAGGAAATGCGGAGTGCCATAAGCGCTAGACTGATCACCCCACGGTGTCGGAAGGAGCGCTATGGGAAGCGCTATCCTTCCTGCCATCAGCTATCAGACTTCACAATGCCTCACTGTGAGCCAGAACACTGGTCTCTACAAGCCAGAAGTATATTACCTGCTTTGCACTCTTTTTTTGCACTTTTATTTGCACGTCTACTTAATTTACTGCTGTAGCGTTGCAATTTCCCCATGGGGGATAAATAAAGTACCTACCTACCCACCTCATCAAACTGGTTTCTTGAACATGACAATGAATTCACTGTACTCAAATGGCCTCCACAGTCACCAGATCTCAATCCAATAGAGCACCTTTGGGATGTGGTGGAACGGAATATTCAAATCATGGATGTGCAGCCATCAAATCTGGAGCAACTGTGTGATGCTGTCATGTCAATTTGGACCAAAATATCTGAGGAATGTTTCCAGCACCTTGTTGAATCTATGCCATGAAGAATTAAGGCAGTTCTGAAAAGCCAACCCGGTACTAGCAAGGTGTACCTAATAAAGTGGCCGGTGAGTGTAGACCTGCTGCTGTTGGAGAAGGCCCATAAGCTGGTGATCAGGATGCATCATTAAGCATCGATGACATCGGTATTGTTGGTAGTGTTATTGCGTCAGAAACACAATAATGTCAATCGATAAATGGATTGGGATGCAAACAGTGCAGAACATTGATGCAAAACCTTGAAGGTAGCGTCATGTTGCACCGAAGAAGGTCCTCCAGGTACAGAGGGAGGTCCTCTAGGTGTAAGTACCTCCAGGTACAGCTGCAAAAGCACCGAAGTGCCTAAAGTCTGATCAATCAGACAAACTGTATCAGCTGAAGGCAGAGCTCCAGTGGAGACTAATTAGTAGTATGGGGAAGCAGCCACCGTCACCAACAGCACTGTTCCTGTGAATAAAACAAGGCAAAACTGTATAGTAATTAAGAAGACAGACAGTTGTACGGAATACTACAACAAAAACGAGTGGGCTAAACCACTCATGAAGGGGTGATAAGTTGCACCTCTGCAAGTTAGCATTCACAGAACTTAAAAAAGAAGTAAAACAACAACTCACAAAAAGCTAGAGATTACACAGAAAACAGTTGTTCTCAGAGAAAAAGTCTACTTAAGACAAAAAATGCAATGATGTGAATGACAAGGAGAGTACTCAACCTCACTCTGAAGAAAAAAGAGACAGAACTGCCATTATGGGTTTCAATTTATATATTGTGGTTCCATGACATTTAGTGCTCTTAGGTACTGCTCATAATTATGTGGTTCTTAATGGAAAATATCCCGATTAGTGGAGGTTAATTTCATATTGAAAAGGGAACACACATTTCTTCTACGATCCTGTTTGGCATTAGGATATTAGAAAATTGTTGGAGAGAGTCCATTAATTGGTATTCTAGGCCATAACCAAGCTGAAAGTGCTGTTTTTCGTATGTGTGGTTGCTTTCAGGGGCCCAGACAAATATGTGGGGGAAAAAAATGGGGAAATTTCCAAATTTGGGGAAAACAGAAAACTTTTTCATGTTTAATAGAAATAAAATGATTTGTTTAATAACTGGTTAGCATTTTTAAACAGACACAAAGTATTGTAGAATTATTTTTTAGTAAGATATGAAGTTGCAGTATAATTTAAAATAATACTTAAATTTCAATTTATTCATATGCTTTGAAGTACTGGGAATTGTTGTCATACATATGTTATAGCTCTCAAAAAGCTTTTTGTTTTCTATGAGATGAGGTCTTCTTAGAATTACATCTGCTTAGCAGCATGTTTTTTAGTCAATAAACGTTAATGGTGCATAGCCACTATCTTCTGCCGCTAGGTACTGCCTGAGAAATGGCTGAACTTTAAAGAGATTAATGTGGAAATCCCTGGATGATCCATCTGAGTAGGCCATGCTATTTTGTTCTGTGCACAAATCCTTGACGCCCCAGCTGATCACCCCCACCTAAAGGAGACAGACATGTAAGTGCTGTATTGATCCAATGCAGACATCAAGCGTTCTGTCAACAATCTCATTTTCCAGGATATTGTGCCAAAACAGTTACAGGTTCAGCTGGGTAGATGTGGTATTGGAAAGCAATATTCTATTCTATTCTATTGGCAAAAGAAGATAAATGACAAATGATGACCTGCTTGGGTGTTTGCTTCTTTACTAAATACTCACTTGGATCAGCCGTTTTTTCTTCTCCACAAACAAAGCTCCACCAGAGTCTCCTACGCAGACATACATTTAATACAGTTATATAATGATACAGACGTATCTCCACCAGAGTCTCCTACGCACACACACATTTAATACAGTTATATAATGATACAGACATTGTTAAACCGGTATTAATAAAGATAAACACACACCTCCCTTCCTTATTCATCACTTTAAACTTCACTTAAATAAACAAAAAACATGGCCATACAATTTGTTTTTTAAAGTTAAGTGTTCCATCCTTATGAACTTTCAGCGTACCTTTGCAAGCAACATTATTTGTTTTATCCTCAATCCCGCCAGTACACAAGAATTGCTCTGTTACTATTTGGTTGGCGTCCGTTGCGGTCATGTTTTCAACCTTCTTGGCATCTTCAATACAACTGGCTCTCTACAGAAATGGAAACGACAAGTCATCCATCAAGGAACGCGTTGGTATGTCAAGACTGTCAGTAATAGTCCCATTGCATGAAAATGTTCTCTTATTTTCTTAGTTCATCTTAAGTCTGCCTGTATTGCCTGCAAGTCAATAAACCACTGCTTTCCTTGACAGGTCCAAATTCCGGAATTGCATTTTGAAAGTACTTCAAAATCTGAGCTTTGAAATTTCCATTTTATTTCATACATACCTTACTAAAACTAGAGCACTCTTTACAAACATTTAAAAGATTCACACATATACACTCACCGCAGAATCTAGCTTAATCGTGACGTTTTTCCATATATATAAGCCGTTGTTTTTTAGTGACATAAAGCTGGCATCTTCATATTTGCTTTTCAGCAGTTGCTCCTCTGTGTAGAAAGGCACAAGAATCAACAGCAGCCAATCAACTGCCACTTTCTGAGCAATGTTGCTATGTGTGAATAAGTTAACATTAACTATATGACTGCATTATTTTATCTCACCATGTTGCTTGCATCTCACATGGCCAGACAACCCCAAGGCTTGACTAGTTTGATCAGTGCAGGGAATACAGATAGGCCTGAAAAAGACAGTTTAGGGGGTTGACGCCAGCCATACACACACAATTAAATGGTGCTTTCTCTATAGCCAGAGGTAGAATTTTGTTCCCCTTTTAGCATCTACCTCACTACTGATTTCAAGCTTCTTTTTTAACAGACCAAACTACAATTACTTAACTGCTGTCCAGAGCAACATATTTACAATCTGTTACTTCACCCACACCTGGCAATGTCCTGAAGCAATCCTGGATGAACGGTTTATACCCAAGAACACCATAGCATTTCCACTCTGGTTGGACCTTCACAGTTCACAAGTTCCTTAACGTTAAAGCAGTTCACCAATCCACACCTGACTTCCACTGATTCCATCAAATCCTCTTTAAGCTCA
Source organism: Hiodon alosoides (assembly GCA_025775065.1). NCBI lineage: Eukaryota > Metazoa > Chordata > Actinopteri > Hiodontiformes > Hiodontidae > Hiodon > Hiodon alosoides. Next base: position 2,260,060 of record JAOYSI010000024.1, on the reverse strand, counting down.
ATGAGAGCCACATCAAAGTCATAAAACTCGGGGATCCCTGCGTCCATCTTCGCCTTGATGTTAAATTTTGGATGAATTATGAACCTTTTTACATCATATTTTTCTTTGTCTGGAAAGACAAAGTCAAAACAGAAACATCAACAGAACAATTAGCATTTGTGCAGCCAGGGTTTTTTGCCTGTGTTTTACATTGGTATGGAGCACCAATGATCAATATAATAACTAGAAACCCTTCTAGTGCTTGGAAAGCTTAGAAAAGGGTTAATAAATAAATGGTTTTAGAGATTCATTCAAATATAGTCAAGACACATCTGATCTGTGGCCGTTGTGACTGCAAATTCTTCAAGAGCAACTGAAGTATTACCTGAGAGCTGGACTTTTATTGTTTCTAATTGATCTTCAAACTTGAAGCAGTGGGCAGCTGTCAAGACAAAGCGCGTAGTAACCAGAGCACCAAGACAAGAAGACGCACCGTGGTAGCGCTGAGATGAGAAATGGGCAAGGGAAAGATGTTGTTTAATACTTCGCTTTTACCATCTGTAATTTTGTCATGTATGAAGCAATGCTCAAAACAAGAAAAGCAAACGTGCAAAGATGGGGGTACAGTTTGAGCCAATTAGACAAGAAAGCCCAAGAAAGAGATGAGCCTTGGTCGGTGGCCCATGTCGAAGGAGGGGTAGAAGGCAAAAGTGAAGATACCATGCTTGATAATTTGTTAGTAATTTGTACCACTTTTACCAAGGTAAATAATGAATTCATGCTCACTGTTTTTTAAGCATTCCAGTCACAATAGGAACAGAAATAGATTTTTAAAAAGACACACCTTGGTAACTATTTCTTTACCATATTTACTTACACTGAAAAAAACCTTCACCAGCCAGGGGTGTTTTTTACGTCCGGATTCATGTCCTTTGTAGAGCCCACACAAGCCCTTAACATTACTTTCGTCTGTACAGAAGAAATGTATGATCAGCACAGAAACAGGTTTCTACACAGAAGTCAGTAAAAATGCTCTGCAGCACAGACATAGCAGATTGACAAATCAAATATGATCGAGAATTTTCCTATGAGTCAACCATAGTCTATCACCATGCCTGAATGCCTAAAATGTATCACAAGTTCTTCATTTTAACACACACACAAACTGTGAGGCCTAAAATCTCACCAATCATCTTGTCAAATGTGGTTTCCAAAGATTTGATGTCCTTCATTTTAAAGAAGTGCTGTTCCTTGTCCTTTTTCGACACCAGCTTGTTTATCTCTTCTTCATTAATTTCTGGCCCCACACCAAATGCATAAATGTCTGAACGCAAATGAAAGAGAGAGAGCAGAAATTATGTTCTTAACATTAGCAAACAGCTACAATAATCTGAAGGTTGGTGAAAGGTTTAGTTTTTTTTTGGTTTGCTCTAAGATCTTTGTTGTGTAGTTTATTACGTAAAGCCTGTTTTTCGATATTAATCTTTTAGATGTTAATAAATTCAATATCAATCAAACGGTCTTAATTCTGGCAACAAGGGCTTACTATAAAAATCTCCAGACCCTTGAAGATAAAAATTATCTATCTATACCCTAGAGAGCTTTGTAAAAATTAATGATCACATTGCTAACTGCATTCTATCTTCTTAGTGTCTCTGTTGAAGGGAAGTGTTTGTTGCAAGCATACAAATTAGTGAGTTTGCGTGGGCATTTCACAGAAAAACATTTTCCCATTTGTAAATTCTGTATGGGGTACACAATGTTTCACTTTTCTCACCCAGGTAATTTTCCGAGTTGGCCTGATGGACAGAGTACATCAGACTCCGGATTTTGTTAACTTTTTGGTCTGCGCTTCCTCCCATGTTAGCCATCCCTAGAAACAAATAGGAAAGCAAGCAGGTCTCAACAACCCAAAATAATTGAAATTGCATAAAACATAAAAAAAACAAGAAAAATATGTTTTGGCAGTTGATAATGCCTAAATAACACACACATATATGTATATATAGATAAATGTATAAAAATGTACATTTTGTTACAATCCCCTGGGTGTAGGGGTGTAGCCACCAATGGAAGACAATGGAAAACAATGGAATTATACTCTTATAATATACTGGGCAGAGGTACAAAAAGGACAATGCAAAATCAGGGTCAAAAAGATTCCAAAGGTAGGTAGCCAAAACAGGATCTCATACGAAAAGGGTCCAATCACATATTAGGTTCTCTTTCAAAAATGAGGCTAAAATCCCAAAAATCCAAAAAACAGCTCAAATGAACTCTAAACCACTTCCAAATGCTTTGCCCTCAGGTACCAGTCCTGACAAAACCAACCAACAACCTTTTATGCTGTGACTAATTAAATAATACAGATATAACAATATCTATCGTATGCGTCAATGATTAATTGTTATTTTTCAGTATATTTCTTCCAAGTTAAATTCTTCTAAGAAAAAACGTATATATTTACATCCATATTCTGAATTGTTGTCTGTCTAACTAATGGAAAATATCTGTATTTCTCCAGCCTGTTTTCAAATTTGAAAAGACAATTTGTCGCATACATTTTTTTTTGTATAATTGAAAACATACCATTTAATTATTCAACTTTGACATGAATGAAAACAACACAAAGTATATATGCATGTCAGTAGAATGTCCTCAAAGGGCCAATAGAAACTTTGCTTTATATTGTTTTAAAAGTTTCCCCCTCCTCCCCTATTTCCCTTGGCAATATAACCATCAGAGGTAGGTTATACTAGATATTGCAGTAGCATTACACATTATGATAACAAAAAAATATTAATACAGATTAACTAGGCTCCAAAGGTTATGCCTAGTCAAAGACTAGAACAATAGTGATGGCCTTGATCCATTATTTTTGGTGACTGAGGGCGATGCAATATTTATTTATATATCCAGGCACTGTGGTTTGTCATTTGTGATTTTGGTAATACTGACATTTCTACTTTGTGTCTGTTGATAGTAGTAGTAGTAATAACAATAATAATGATAACAATAATAATAGAAACAACAACATTACGTGTCCAATCACAGGCTACACACACATCCAATCGGAAAAGTTAGAGTGATGTAGTCACGTTCATGTTACCATCAGTGAAAACGATGATGACTTGTTGGATGTCTTTGAAATCTTCTTTAGTCTGCTGTTTCATGAAGCTCATCTTCTCCTCAATCTTGCTGAAGGCCAGAGCAATGTTGGTTCCTGATTTATCCCCCTTAGCTGACAAATATACACTTTAATGCTGGGACTCTCTCAGAACTGATCAGTATGCACTGAGGCTCATTGGGCTGTCCCAGGATGTCAAACCCTCTGTGAGCTATTTACTTCTTTACTGTTTCCTTGGTTTTAAAACACAGTCAATAAATACTAACCTTCTGAATACTATGCCTTCTAATGTTCTTTAAAAAATTAAATTAATTTTAAAAATGATTTAAATTGTACTTACCCTCATAGGTGAACTTGTCCAATTCTTTTAAAACATCTATTTTATCCCATTCAGGATTGGCAATGTTTACAATCTCTTCTACCTCGGTGGCAAAAGCCAGGATGTCATATCTGGGAGTGGTGTCAAAATAACTTATCTATGTAGACAGTTGAATGAAGAATGGAATGAAGAAACCAAACACATTGTAATTAATATCAGACCTCATAGGTGTCAAAGCATTCTATTGCACCCTCAAAAATAATTAGGACAAACAAATGGAGAAAGATTTTTAAACATTTCATTTTAGGTTTACAACATTTTCTGGATTACTTTAATAAACTTATATGAAACAATTAATAATAAAGCATAACAACCCCCACCACAAAAAGAAAATGGTTTTCAATGGTCTTAAATCGCAACTTCAATGTGTTATTTTCTCTCATTACATTCAGATGTTAATTTGTGTTTACTAGCTTTAAGGGAGCAGTTTACAGAAGGCTGTGTCCAATGCACAAGTCTTTGTTAATTTGTTGTGTCAATGTGTGCCATCCATACCCTTTCAATAAGCTTCTTGACACTAGATTTAGACCAATCAAAATTTTCTTGGAGAACACTGTCAGATGAGTCCAGTGCAATGTAGATGTGGATTTTCCCGCTCCGGTCCAATCTGAATTTTTTTCCGTACTGATCTGTTGTGCCTGCAAGATTTCAATACAGTTGTGCAGTAAATAATTCACAAAACTGGGCCTGCTCACATTGTGCCACAGTCAAAGAAAATTGCTAATCAGTGGCGACAGGCAAAACATATACCAACTGACAAAAGTGTGCTCCATGATTAACTCCAACTAATCAATACCGAAAGACACACTTTGCTACACAAAAAAAAGTTTGAAAAGTTAAAATGGCTCACTGTTGTCTTCTATTCCTGACAATTCTATACGGTTGCTCAGGGATGAGGCGAAGGCTGCAGTGACCTCTTCTGGAGTGTCGTAGGTGTGCGCATCTGGATAAAAGTCACGCTCCAGTCATTTCACAACCTAGTTAATCTCCCCAAGCCAAACAGGTGCTGCGATTACTATACTACCAGCAGCCCGTGAACCAAGCATTGGCACCAATGCAAAGAGTCATCGGAGTGTTCTGATGGCAGCTCACAGTAACAAGTGGGTTCAACCCCGGACCACTGTTGGTCCTCCCGGCAAGTTCGCTCCTGTGATCCCACCATGATCAGGTCTTCATTGCAGCGATAGGTCACCTTGTCATCGATGCCAAAGTGATGCCCTGTCCTCCTGGCCCCAGGAGGGACACCAGGGTCGCTGCAGTGATCCGCTGCAGTGTGAGAGGGCAATAAGAAAATTGTAAGAGGGGGAGAATGGGAAAATATAGGGCAGAATAGGACAGAGAATGCAACTTCTTAATAAACCCAATCAAATTCTCTAAAGCTATGTAACGGTGCTGCTAAGTAAGAACAATGACAGTAAATAGGAGACTGTATTTGGGCCACTGACTCAGGCTCTTTGCACAACATACAGAGGTCAATCATCCACGTTGGCAGGAGGGTGATTCATCTCATGGACACACACACTACAGGAGCCCAAAAAGTCCACTTTGTGTCCTCACTTCAGTCCTTCAGTTGTGCATGGTCTCCTTGGCTGGGAATGCAAGTTTAAAAGTGTCCAGGTGGTTGAATACCTGCTTTCTGGTTGCCAGGGAAGAAACTAGGTGTGTCGTTGGTACCAAGCAAGGGGCATGGTTTTGGTAGATTAAAAAAACGATGGAAGCTCACCGCTAGCAAAGACCACATTTATCGGGCAGGTTTGTGGGTCTGTGCCGGGCCATTTTTGTGTAAGTGTAAGTGACAAAAACTTGTCTGAAACTCACGTGTTGGGAATAGATACAAAACCTTACGTCTCAACTGAATATTGCTACTGTAGTGCGAAAAAGTAACATTCCACAAAAAATGGAGAATAAAACTTAGGTACTGGGACCCAAAATGAAGAGTAACTCACAACTGAGGTCACAGATGGGTGTGTCCCCGCTCCACTTGCCGTTGGACTGGCAGACACGAGAGGCAGAACCCCGGAATCTGTACCCATCGAAACACTTGTATTCTGTCACGTTGGTGACGTAGTATTTTAATTCATTTGGAAATACTGACCCATTTTCAAGAACTAAGGGGTCTGGACATGTGACCCCTGAGAGAGATAGAGAGAGGGGAGAAGAAAGAGTGAGGTGGTAGTTAAGTGAGTAATCTTTTAGATGTTCATACTAGTTTTTAAATTCTAGCTTTCATGGTTTTTTTTTTTTGTGTCCATTTATTCAATAAATGAGGGTTCAAAAAAGTGTGTGCAAAGTTTGCAAAGACTTTAACCCCCTAAAACTACAGCACTTTTGGACGTCGCTCTGGATACGAGCGTCTGCTAAACGCCAAAAATGTAAAATGTAAATGTAAATGTAAGACAACATGGCGCCACCTACTCCTGCATACTGACGGCTTGTTTTTCGTAGGCGCAGGGCTCCACCTCCCGGTCACGTGACAGCGGCGGCTCAGCTTAGGAAAGGGGTAGTAGCCCTCCGGACATTGGTACACCAGCAGGCTGCCCTCTGCCAAGCCATTGGTCAGAGTGTAATCACCACCGGTGATGGACAGGTCGTCTTTTGTGCAGTTCTTCCTACGGGTCCAAGCGCCTGCGGAGGGGGATGTCAGTGGAACAACAGAAGGAGACGGGGGAGAGGGAGAGGGAGAGAGAGAAAGTTATCAGAATATTATTATTTATTATTTAATCTGTTGGGGAAACTTTTTGCCATCGTGGATCTTATTTATCTGATGAGGCAGAGCGAACGGAATGCTCCAGCTGTAAACATACAGAAGGAGACAGTGACAACATTGATACATTTTTTTCTGGTTGATACTGACTTTGGTAAATTAAATTCAAATCATTTTTCAAATATCATAATGCATTTTTCCAAAAACTACCATCCAGGCATTTTGCTATATGTTTTACACTTTGAGTCACGTGGCCATGGCTTGCTATATATAACAGGCAGAAAGCCACCAAGGCATTTATTTACTGTTCATTGAACATTAGAATCGACAAAGCAAGTGACCTAAGCGACTTAGGTCCTAAGCGTGGAATGATCGTGCCAGATGGGCTCACACTACCCCTCCTCCTCCTCCCGGGAGGTTTCACGCAGGAAGGTGTCTAAGGTTTACAGAGAATGTTGTGACAAACAAAACACATCCAGTCAGGGGCAGTCCTGTGGGCGAAAACAGCTTGTTGATGAAAGGTTGAAGGAGAAACTGGCAAATAAAGGCGTTATTCTACAGGGGTGCAGAACGGAATCTCAGAAACGGAAGCTGAACAATGTTACCAAGCAGGTGCATCCCTTCAAGGCTATCCTTTATCAAATGAATACTTCCTGCAGGATTACGCACCATGTTTAGCTGCACTGTGGCATAGGAGATCGGGGTTAGAATATCACTGTGGCTGGAAACCCCTGGGATGTTACAGTATGCACATATATATTATTTTGATGGTTTTGTCTCTTCAGACTACATAATCACTGTAACTAATGTAAAATAACTGATTGTAATATGAATAACATATATTTGTTTAGATTTGAGTGAAGCTTTTATATTTTCGGTGTCAATAGTTCCCATTTCCTCATGTTGCAGTAATATCTATAGAGCAAGCTAGCTTCCTGGCCACTTACAAATTGCTTTGAATTTTTGTAAATTAAGGTCAATCTAGGTAGTTATCATTCACATACATATTTATAGTTCGTATTGTGTGTTTAGCTTTTTTTTATTTGGATTTAAAAAAATGTCTTTGTATATTGTATATTTGAATATTTGTATAGTGTATATCTGCAGTGCTGCTGTAACAGTTCATCAATAAAGGGGGGCATCAATAAAGTTCTACTTACTTACTTACTAACATACTACAAGCGCAACAGATGCGTAGCTAGCTAAATGGTTTTATCTAACTCCATTAGCTTGCCCTCCTAACGTTAGCCTTACGGGATATTATAAAAATAAACTATTCAAACGATTTCCTTAGCTTGTATCAAAATAGATTTTTTTCACTGTACAGGTTTTGAAATGTCAAGACCTTTGGAAGGACCTTTTTAAAAAAAAAAAAATTAGATAGATTTTCAAGGTATTCCAGCACATACATTTTCAAAGGGAAATTCAACTATCTTTAAGCTTTTTAAGGACCTGTATGAACTCTGTTCTTTCCATCCTGATTTCAATGTTTGAAATTCAGGGGGCACAAAACCCTATGCCAGCCCCATTTCAATGTAATTCCCTATCTTAATATCATCACTCTATTTAGTGGGACCCTAACACTCAAATTTCAGCTTTTTACAATTAATTGACAGCTACTAATGTAATTCTTGTCAAAATAAATAAATAGAATACTACCTGAAGTTACACAGCAGAAGGAATGCACTTACCAAGACAGAGAGAAGAGAAAACAGTCACTATGAGGAAACTCCAGTAGATAATAAATTTCATTTTGTGTACTAGAGTGTTGTTCTTGTATTAAAGCCCTGTAGCACAAGTGATTTCTGAGTATGTACAAAAAATGGTGGTTTGTATTTATATACTGACTACTGGGTTGGGAGCGCAAAAGGACACAACACGGTTTAATAAATGTTTAACTGCAAGACACACACAAAAATCAATTAACTTGTTTCAAGCACACTACTGCTTCCAGACTCTATCGCTGTAGCCTACTTTATATTGATGTCTTTATATTCACATACCAGTTACAATAGCACCGTAACCATGTGATTTAAGCTACTACTTATAAGTAAAAATCTTTTAAATGTCAAAGATAAACCATTTTTTTCAAGTCAAGAGATTTCAAAGCCACTGACTAGAATGACTGTAAAGTATATTAACGTTTTGTATTCAGTCAGATTCATCTGCATCATTCATCAACTCCTGCTCTGTAGAAACCCACCAAACACACTGTTTCACCAAACCACCATCTTCAGCACACATCCAGTGTGTAAGTTAGTTGTTTGGTGCATTTGTGCTTTTTGTGCGTTTAGTGAACAATTGGTCACAGTTCTAATGCTTTAGACCTGGATCCTGCTCTAGCACTGTTGTATACTTAATTGTTTGCTTTTGCTGTGTTTCGCAAATGTATTAAAACCGTACATAAACATTCTGCCACATAATCTTATTTTAACCTACATGGTCCTATATGTTGGTTTTTTTTGGTTGATAGCGGTTTATGTGTGTCCAAATTTGATGATTTGCACCCAAATATATTAACATCCCTCATGCATATATCTATATGAAAAAAAACTATGACAACCCTAATGCAAAGCATGCTCAGTGCGCTTGAGAAATATTGCTGGAAAATGGTTGTTAATGTCTGTTAGGCAGTGGTTATTTGTTTAGACACTTGAACTTTAGACTTCAGACTTCCTGAAAACTGTTCTTGTCTTCTTTTTTTTAAATTTGGAAGTTCCCCTGGATGGGGGGGAGGGGGGCTTCCAAATAATGATTTGTAATGTACTGCAAAGGCATTAAAGTAATAAAATAATTTTAAAAAGTATGTTTATACTTTCATCATATTTCTCTAATCATACTTAACAACAAAAATATTTCCTTTGATATTTACACTGGAAGGATCTATTTAATTTGATAGAAAATCAGATCAGCTACATTAGAAATGTCTAACAGAAGGTCCCCACACAACTGATATTGTCACCCTTACTTTCTGTACTCTATACAAATGATTGTCACCCTTACTTTCTGTACTCTATACAAATACTGCAAGAGTAGGTGTTTAGGACAACACAGCCGTGATTAGTCCTCTATGAGAAAGACCTTTTCCACTTTCTGTGATTATTTACATATGTACTGGGCAATACCATGTCGGGAATTTCTCTGGAGTCAGGAAGATGCAGTGACACGAGACAAAGTTGCAATCCACCGAATTTATGAGCGTGCACCCAGAGACAACCACACCAATACCGGGTGCCTTGGGTCCACTTCCAGAGCACAACATCCCGTCTCACACAGGATATGCTGACCACCACCCATGGTGTCTCAGCTGTACCACTGATACATTTTCCACAAATTTTCCCAATTATCCCAATAATGTAATTTAGGTATTTAACCATAAATTTAATAAAAACTTCACATGGATCTGGTTTAACACATGACATTCTGACTCATTTGCACTTGAACACTCAGGTTTTGCAGTTTCAATAATACATTAACCAAGACTTTTGAATACATTCCAATGCATTAATCACAGTATGGCTATCAATGTGATAATAATCATAAAAATCATACAGTAATATCAATCAATGGAAGCAATAGTATTAAGTAATTCCGTAGTTTATCAATTATGTGTGAAACCATATATGAATGAATAAATAACATAAGATTATTATGTAATGATTATGGTATGTACAACAAAACAGATTATAGAAATATGTAGAAACAGGGCCCCCCGTCAGGCCATTCAAATAGTTACCATTTTTACCTTTAATGTATTTATAGTATTCATTTGCAGAAAATATTGTGTCTATACTTAATTGAAAAGCCATATACTCAAATGTGGACACTCTTTATATTATTTTAAATGCATATATGGTATAATCTTGTATTACACACTGACTTAATCACTATTAATTATTTATTACTGTAGCTTTCACTGGAATTGTAAATTTGATTCAGTTTCAGTTTGTGGTTTTCAGTTTCCTTTTCACACCTTACTGTGTCAGCTTATTGTGAAGCATGTTGATGTTTCCTACCATGCACTGGGGAGCATGTTTTATTTTATAAACCAGCAGTGGAATCTGTTGTTATTGTCAAAAGTCCAACTGAGTCAAGTTTCCAGTAACCAGCTGGGGGGGGGGGGGGGTTACACACACAAAAGGGCAAATAAAACACACACACAAAAGGGTAAATAAAACCCACACACACAAAAGGGGTAAATAAAGAGTAAATAAAACCTACACACAAAAGGGTAAATAAAACCTATACACACAAATCTGAAATATTGCTGCATCTTTTTGTTTGTTTTTTGTAACCAATTCATATTGCTGTCGGAATCACCCAATCACTCAAATACATGATTCAGGGTCTCTCAATATCTAATGATTCATTACCCTTGAGAGGTAGATGCTGTTCAGCCCTTCAACTGCTGAACCAACTGTGCAAGTGCAGACCTAAAGACGAGGGTTTGTGGTTTGAAATCCCAGAATTCCAAATGTCCAATCAAAATATTGGAGCACATGGCTGAGCAAATGTCCCACAAATTTAAAAAGAGGAATATACTGTGGCAAGCACGGGGAATTCCCACAGGAAAAAAAAATCGGGAGCGGTCGTTTTTTTCCGTGCACGATCTTTATTTCGGCACCTTCGGCCGTAAAATGAAATCACAGAAACCT
>JAOYSI010000024.1:2229147-2249116 GCA_025775065.1 Hiodon alosoides | reverse complement strand
ATATATGAAGTTGGCCATTTCCCATCTACACTGATTCTCTAAACTTTTCCAATCTGCTGCCTCTCTTGGCACGCCCACAGCAAAATATGCAAAGAGGAACTTAGGGTTCCTTAAAATGCTCAGCAACTTTAAGCCTCGGTTTCAAATTGAAAAAGCTCTGCGGATAAACTCAGTACATCAGGCTGGTGGGATCCTGACCTTCATCTGAACTAGTTAAGGTCCATTCTAACAGGAGCGCTAAGTTGTGAAAGCTATAAATCTTCAGGACACCTCTGGGGTCTTCATCACCTTGAGTTTGGGTAGAATGTTCTGTCAGTATCAGCAGAGTCTGCCTTTGGCTTGCAGTCCAGTCCAGCTAAGCTCTTAATGACTAAGGGGAGCTGGGTATCGACTTAATTGTCTATTGTTTCTTGCTCTTTTGGCCCTTCTGAAATTTCAAGTTGACAGAAGTTTTGCAGTGCTGTGTTCATCTGAGGAATCAACCTGTGGAAATTCATTGACAGGTTGTGTAAAAAGTGCATACCAATCCAATGTCAAAGTCAGGCAGGATATACAATATTACTTATATGGTAATAGATTTTAAAAAATTCAATAAGACCTGAAGTATCATCCATTTTCTCTTAATGCTAATTCTGGGAATTTAATTTAGAATTAGGAATTAAACCTAACATATTTTGTTTGGCATTTATTGATCTTTTCCGCACAGAGGCCTCAGCACCGCACAGAGAACTAGTCTCTGTGCATTGCTGCTGCTTGCTGCGCTTGGCTTATAGAGAGCGCTAAGTTAAAACATGTACAGGGCAAATGTGGAAGTGTTAGATAAGTGCTGGGCCCGCTTTAGAAAAACCGTGAGAGTTAGAAGTCTTTGAATCACAAAAGGCCTATGCAAATTTAAATAAGAGGGGAGAATCAGGTAAGTCAATCCTTTAAGCCACCCCTTGTAGCCAAATTTTAAAAGAAGTAATAGTAATCATGTAGCCGTAGATTTAGAGTAGATCTATAGTTAATTATTTTACTGAACCTGAGATAAAATGGGGGGATAGTGAGAAATGAGCTAATTCCGAAAATGTGATTTTTGCTGTGTCAGATAATTTTATTTTGTCTATCGTGCCATAATTATTGTATCAGGATAAAAGTAGATAATTGTTTGTGTGTGTTATATGCATGTGTATTATTTGGTGACTGTATAAAGTACACTACCGTTGAAAGGTTTGGAGTCACTTAGAAATGTCCTTGTTTTTGAAAGAAAAGCAAATTTTTGGTCCATTAAAATAACATCAAATTGATCAGAAGTACAGTGTACAGACATTGTTAATGTTGTAAATTACTATTGTGGCTGGAAACGGCTAATGTTTAATGGAATATCTGTATAGGCGAACAGACGCCCATTATCATCAACCATCAGTCCTGTGTTCCAATGTCACATTGTGTTTGCTAATCCAAGTTTCATCATTTTAAAAGGCTAATTGATCATTTGAAAACCTGGATTAAATGTGCGGATTAAAGAAGCAATAAAACTGGCCTTGTTTAGACTAGTTAGACTAGAGCATCAGCAATTGTGGGGTCGAGTACAGGCCGGAAACAATACATGGCCATGAAGGTGGTCCTAACCCATCCCGCCCCACCAAAGGCAGAACCTAGCCAACTAGGGGGGAACCACCAATGATGGTGCGACAGGAATGGTTCTTATTACCAAAACATTTCTAATAGCCACCGTCCCTTCACTGTCACAGTCCCCCTATTGACTATTTGCAAGTTTAAATAGATACGTTCTTAATCTTGCTTTAAATATAGAGGCAGTGTCCGTTTCCCGCACAAATTTTGAGAGGCTGTTCCATAGGCGTGGAGCTCTATATGCAAATGCTATTCCCCCAGATTTTGATCTGGTTATTCTTGGTGTACATACTGTAGACTTCCAGCCTCTTGTGGGCGAAGTAATCTAGATGGGACATATGGGACTATAATATCTGTTAGATACGAGGGAGCTAGCCCATTTACAGCCTTAAAACTTAACAAAAGTAACTCAGCCCGCTGCCTAATTAAGCTAACACTGGTGTGATATGATCTTATTACTTACGTCCAGTAAAGATCCTAGCATCTGGATTCTGAACAATTTGTGATGTATTAGTGGCTGTGTTTGAGCCACCTGATAATATAGCATTGCTATAATCAAGTCTGGAAGTAACAAAAGCGTGGGTTAATTTCTCTGCATCCCAATCACCTAAACGATGTCTAATCTTAGCAATGTTCCTCAGGTGGTAGAAATTTATTCTAGCATTATCTTTAGTACGATGGTCAAAAGAAAGATCTGGATCAATTGTAACTCCAAGATCTTTAACCAATACACTCTGTTCTATCTTCTTTCCATTTTGGTCCGGCACATAGTCATTGATCCTTGTACGATGGCCTTTTTGGCCAAGGATGATCATTTCTGTTTTGTCATAATTCAACAATAGGAAATTAGAGGACATTCAATCGCTTACATCTTTCAAGCAAAGCTCCAATCTTGCCAACGGAAGTGTAGAGGGTCATAAAGACATTTCTGTTCCAAACAGTTTTCCCAAATGGATTAAATTACACAAATGTTTGTACTGATTTTATTGTTCTTATCTCTGCTCTCTCCCCCCAGTTCTGTAGTGACATAATGGATGAACTTGATGTGTTGCTCCCCCTCGCTCTGGCATGTCGCGAGGACTCTCTGCTGGAGGTCCGGTCCAACTTTGTGGAGGTCTGCAGCAAGGTGGCATCAGCTGTCCTGTGTCGGCTGAGAGAGAGAAGCAGAGAGATCCCCTCTGCAGCTCCCCTCAAGACCCTGCCCACTCTGCTGGCCACCAGCATCTACGTCCACCAGCGGCTGAGCCACTTTGAAGCCCAGCTGAGGGACACCACTCGCAAGTGAGTGACATGAAGGTCCGACTATCTGTTCCTGTCTAAGTCAATATTAACCAGGTTAAAGAATTGATTGCGTGGATCAGCTTTATTCAGCATCCTCTACCTGTGACACAATTCTTCCAAAAGATAATCCCTCATTTGGTGTTTTGATGATGATGGTGGTAGAGTGTGCTCTCCAAGATCTCCCATAGGTTGAGATCTGGTGACTGCAAAGGCCATAGCACATGATTCACATAATTTTAACACTCACCAAACCAGTCAGTGACCCTTTGTGCCCTGTGGATGGGAGCATTGTCATCGTGGAAGAGACCACTGCCATCAGGATAGAAATGTTTCACCATGGGATAAAGTTGATCACTCAGAATAACGTAATGATTGGCAGTAAAATTTCCCTCTAACGGGACAAGTGGAGCAAAAGATTTTTCCCTTAATTTGTCACCCGTCTGTGTGTATAAATGTAAAAATAATGCCCTTAAACTCAGATCTCTCTAAGGAGAATAAAAAAGATATAGAAACAGTTCATACACAAAAAAAAGTTATTGACTAAAAAGTCACTTTTCCTTGACAGAGGTATTCTAAATTTCTGTATTTATAGTCCTTCTGTGAAAATTTCAGGCCAGGGATATTGTCAATGCTTTGCCAGAAATACTAAAATTCAATAATTGGGTTGTAAAGAATATTAATATCTGTGTAGGTGATGTTCTGACAGTGCAATTCATCTGGACGAGAGAGAAAAAATGTGTTTGCTGGAAAACAGATGTTCGCCTTCAAAGAGCAAAGCGGGAGAGTAGGAGAGAGGCATTGTTCTAAAGTGTGCATGGAGCCCAATATGAGCTGAGAGAAGAGGAAAGTGTTGAATGATGTGCAATGGTAGGGAGTGTGCTGAGGTTTAGGGGTGGTGGTGGTTTGCGGGGTAACCTAGCGCCCCTTGACTGGCTCTATACTTTCTGTCCCTGACTGCCCAGGTCGCTCTCTTTACTGCCCATTCAGAAGTTCCAGGAGCTAACCGAGACGCTCTGTGAACACCTGATGGGCTACTGCGTCCAGGTGTGCGCCACCAGCATCCTGCAGGACCCTGAGAGCCACCACTGGGCCGACCCTAAGCCCTTTTACGAGGTGCAAACACTCTTTTCTCCAATGATTGTCCTAGATTCTCTTATAGGCCCGTGGACTGAGTAACGAATACGTGTACTTATAGCACAGCTGGCTTTCATCTTATTCTGATGCATGTGATTGTGCTGCCTTAAAGTGGTACAAAGGCTGTGGTTAGATTTTTCTGACAAGAAAGAGGTGATTGGGGTGTTACCTGTAGAAGTTGTCACAAAAGGATTTGGAGTACTTTGGCCTGATCTGTCTGGTCTATAATCAATGTAACAAACCACAACCACACCATTTTGAAAGTGAAGCGTTAAACACAGAAATTGAATGTGGTGCAATGATGAATATTTTGTATTTATTCTGAATTAGTCCATTTTTCTCAGAAGCATTATAGCATTAATATTTCCTTTTATCAATCTATCATAGCCTTGCAGTCAGAATTTTGGATTGGGGTACAGGGAGCCAGTGAAAAAGTTTGTGGGATTATATTTAGAATAATGAAGTGCTGCTTTGCTGTGTAAACACAGAGCATGCCACGTTTACTGGCAAATGAGGCTGACGCATGGAGAACAAGGATAGAGGAGAGGTGGTATTCGTCTGAACTGTTGCTCCATCTAAACATATAGAGAGAAGAGATAAGTAAATCTTTGAAGTTGAGACATGCACTGAGCATTTGTTAATGGGATGAATTTAGACAGTAGTGTGCATTGTTTCTTGTGTCTTTTCAGTCCCCTGCCTCGCAACAGATGTGCAAGTGTAAAGGAGAGTGACAGGACAGGAATCTTTTATTTTTGAAAGAAGTATATTGTGGGGGGACTGTAAAACTCAGCCAAGATGTGGGGAATTCAAACATTGCATGTAAGCAATAATACACAATCAACAATTTCATGAGAAGAACAACAGCCTTTTGTTTACAAAAACTGCTCTGTTCAGTGTTCCAGATTTAAGAGTAATGCCACAAACTCCAGATATATACCACCTTCTCTGGTTCCCCAAATTCAGATCTGGCTATATAAATGAAGTGCGTTCTCTGAGTAAATGCTGCTATTACACATTTCCCCATGGATTAGATTTCCCTTTCTTTGTTTTTGGGCCCCAGTCCTGACAGCTGAGTTTCAGCTCATCTGCAGCCCTACCCCCTCTGCAACTTTGGATGCCAGACTAAGGCAGGCCATAAGAGTCCGTTAGCAGTGGTGGAGCCCTGACTCCTTCCTGGCCTCCCCTCCCGCCTGTTGCGGGTCTGCAATGCGGGCCTATCACTGGGGCTCACCCTGATTCCCCCTTTCCCCTTACACATAGGGCCAGGCAGGTTCCTGGCCAGCCTCAGCCTGATCCCCCTTTCCCCTTACACGTGGGGCCATTATCCAGAGACTGGTTTTTTTCACCCTAACCAAATGAAAATACTTTGTATTCACCTATTTTTAATGACTGAAACTTATAGATTATGTTTCTTTTATCAACTCTCTTCTGTGTCCAAGATATTTTAATTATCTTTTAAATTATCTGTCCTTTAACAATTTAAATGCGTACCATAGGTGAGCCAGGCTTACTGCACATGTAATTTGCCAGTCAGTGCTGTTGAAGGACAAGCGCTGTCTTTCTTCAGGGCGAGAGGTACTCTTTCTCCATCCAGATGTGGCACTACTTCCTGTCTGGCCTGCTCAGTGACCTGTGGGCTGCACTGCCGCCTGCCCTGGCCCAAAAGCTGCTGGCGCAAGTCCTGAGTCAGACGCTGGAAATACTGGTGTGGAGGTACTCACATGCTTGCCCCTCCTACAGGAGGAGCCACCAGATCAGGTACACGACGCAAGCACTGAGGCAACCTCTGTTACTACCTCTGATTCACCCTATTCAACATAAGCACAGAATCACTGTACATTGATTTATCAAATATCTGTGAATGTGAATATAATCATTCCACAAAGGGTATAAACAATGTTGATATAATCTAACCTTGACATTTTAAAATATAATTATGTGTGCAGACTAAGCCCTTGAAATTAATCTGTGGAGTTATGATAGTTTATTCATCCTTATAAGACCTGGAAATTTGCAGACTTTCAAACTTACCAGGTTGTGCAAACCAAACCTGTGATTACATTATATCTATTATCTTATATACATAGTGTGATCCTTTGTTCAGCTGTTCAATAGATATAACAGATAGTATTAACCACATTCATGATCTGATGATTTGTGCCTGCACTAGCTGATTAAGCCCCTTGCCCTGCCCTGTTCTGGTTCATCAATCCAGATTCACAGAAGGAGTCTTTGTTTCTACGGTATATGTTCCATTACTCTTGGCCATGCTCCACGATGCTTCTTTCAGGCCTGACGTCGGCCTGTAGCTATGCATCAACACATAGTTAAAGTGTTTAAATGTGCCACAGGCACACGCTGGGCTCCGCCATCGGTGACTGTTGAAAATTAGCAGATTGCCATGGATTCTTTGTTCTGTTTCGTATTCCCGTGGCCATGCGTTCTTGCAAGGACACCCAGTTAAGAGTTACGTGCATCTGAGGAAAGTGTGGAGGCAAAGCCTGCGTCTGCCGAGCAGATGGGCTCCTTTAGTACCGCTTGTTTTTTAAAACATTACTCTTTAACAATTGAGAAACTTCAGTAGGAACAGCATTTGAAAACTGCATAACGATCCCAGAAACCCAGAATTTAAATTTTAAGAAATGAACTCAAAGCAACTTTAGCAGAGATGAACAAATGACAATTGGAAACTGATGTATTACAGTTTGTGTCCTGATTCAGTAATTAGACAATATTTCAGTTCTAGCCGCTGGAGTCCCGCTAGAGACCCATTGACACAAATTAAAAATTGCTGAACGGTGATTTCTTTGTCCGGGCCATTGAAGTGAACCGGATTGCATGCCATGACCAGAGGTCTGTGGAATGTCCTCAGCTCTCTCTCTCGCCACCCCCCAACAGGGTTGACATCACTGCCATCCTGCTGTGCGTAGAGCAGCTGATTTGGAGCGTTTGTGACAGCCCCGAGGAGCTGGTTCAGCCCGACATATACGCCAATCCGTGGGTTTCCTCCATCCACAGCCAGTGTAACCAGCTGCTGAGCGTGTTGGCCATTGTCGCTGCACCCCTTCCAGCATTGTACCGGTATAAAAGAGAGTTTATTAATGGTCTTCATTATATCCATATCTCAGTTTTCCTGTTCATAACGTATTTTTCAGTGCATAGGGAATTACATGTCTTGGGTAGGCGGCCTTGGGGTGCCACAGTTCTGCAGACATTCTAAGTTTCTATTAATTAGTTCATTAGTAATTACCAGTTCATTGTTACTTTTCCGTAGTTTAGAATTGCTATTCCTTTGAGCCAATGACTCATAACCACTAGTTTATCTTTTCCAGAGTACGCTGTACAGACCAGGAAGCTCACTTTGAGCATGACATAGTTCTCCAATGCAGCTGTTCATAATTCACTCTGTGAAGTGCTTTTGAGTCTCCTGTTTATGTTTCAGTTTCCACTTGTTTTCATTTTTGGTTAATTAGATGCACTTTCAACTTTTTAGTGATAGTAATGGCTGCTTCTCATGGCAACGGCAGCTTCATAGTAACATCTGCTTCTCGTAGCTATGGCAGCTTCTCATAGTAACGGCAGCCTCTCAAAGGAACCGCAGCTTTTCTTAGTTGTAAATATGAGTAACATTTGCTTCTCATAGTAATGGCAGCTTTTCAAATTAAAAACTGCTTCTCATGGTAACAACTACTTCTCATAGTAACGCAGCGTCTTCATGTGCCTCAGTGCTTTTTGCAGAGCTCCCAGGGACGCATCCTCTTCTTCAATGGCAGAGACCTCTGACAGCCACACTGCGCTGTGGCTGCATGTCATCAACCCGACTCTGTTTTCCCCGGAGTCCCCAAAGTAAGCTTTTCTCTATCAATTCTCTAACATAACTGTCAGTCCTCGATTTATTGTAGATCTTACGATTCCACGATTTTTAAACTTGTTTTTGAAATTTAACCTTAAGCAGTGGAACGATGTTTGGATTTCACTGAAATATCAAATTTTGTCATTTTATATTCCTAACTGAGCCGATAAATCATTCCTATTGCTTTCACGGAAGGGATTAAAGTGCATTTTCAAAGCCTTCATAGTATTGTATGAAATGTGTGCATTGGGTTCTGAGCATGCACTCTTTCATGGTATGTGGTGGGGTCCCAGAGAGCTAACATAAAACACATGCGGTGATCTTTGAAAAGCCTTCAGTGATGCAAGATTGATTCTGATGTGCACTAAAGTTTTTCTTCAGGGTGGCGATCAATTAAAGAGTCATCAAACAGTCACAGGAGTGAACAGGATAGGGGACTGGCCATTCCGATGGGGGCAGTCCAAAGTAGCTCAGGGGTGATGTTACTGAGAATGCACACCTCACAGACTCCCTCCTTTACTTGCCCCTGGGCTTGAGGGCTGTAATTACTTTAATTTTACTACTTTTTGGTAGAGAATTCTGTTCAAGGAATTCCTGCTGTGAGGCCAAAACCTGTGCTGGAAGCAGCTGAAATCAAACCTTCTCCACTATGCCATTCAGCTGACTGTTATGATTATTAAATAAAAAATTTATAAAAAATACAAAGCACATTAATAAATCAGGTAGCATTATAGGCCATAAAAGCCTTGAACGTCTTTTTTGTGTGTGCGCTTAAGGCTGAAAACTGACCCTGCAGTGTGGTTTCTGATTTATCGGAGTTGTTAAGAAAGAATATCTCCTGGATTTGCAGCCTTGTGACATCATAAATTGCTCTGTCAGGGTTCTTCATTCAAACAGTAGGGTGCCCCTCGCACTTGCTTTTTGGCTAGCGTTTAATGGCTAAATCTCTATCCCCCCATTGCCCTTTAATCATTCGATTTCAGCTTAGTGCACATAAGCATGCTATACGGGCATTCTTGTACACCGCTGACGCCTTTTGTAATGGAAAGCTTGGCGATTCCACGAAAGAGATAGCGGGGTTATGCAGCATTGCGCTGTATTGCATTTGGCAACCTTCCAAAAGTTCATTTTCTTTCTGCACGCCAAGATTAAACATAATTCCTTCCCTGAGCACTCTGTAAGTAAGCATTCATGAAACCATTTGCCAATGAATCCTGGGAGAATGGACATATAAGCAAGTCAGCATTGCATTACAGTTATAGGACTGGTTTCTGGCTGCTGAACACCGGCCTTGGTTCCTGCTTTATTTCTCTATTTCCGCTTGTCTTTGCGGTTGCAGGACAGCCGCCCAGCGTCTACTGAGCCTGACTTCCTCTCAGCCCAGCTGTAATTACAAGCTACTGCTGCGGACGGTACTTTATAGTGACTGCCTCCTGCTCAGAGTTCTACTAAACAACTCATGTAAGGACCCCTGTTTTCTAAACAAAATCTCTATCAATGAGAAAATGAATGGTCAAGGATCTGTATGAAGATATCATCTTCATTTCTGAATCACTGGAACACAGTAATAAACACAAAAAAACACGAGTGCAACTGGAATGCTTGACCTTTAAAGATCCCCTACCCCCTCTGAAATACTAACCTTTAAATACTGTTGTGCACTTGCACATCAATTCACATTATAGTGACCTCATTAATAACATACGTATTCCTCAGTCAGCTTCTTTGCTGTTCATTCTGAGGATCTCAGTAAATCATGCACGCAGTCCCGGTGAGATCATAACCAGGCTAATTAAAAACAAACAGCCCCAGCCATCAAATTCACAAAAGTGTACCATTCCCCTTGTAATTAAACTGATCGTTCAGCATCAGGACAGCTGCTACACTGTGAAGACAAAGTTTGCTCTATATATATATAAAATTGTAAGCTTTTTTATGAGAACAAATGGTTTGTTTTTTATGCCTGGTTCCTATTAAAGTGCGGTGGAATATCCCCTTGCAGTGGAGCAATGCAGGTGCATCTATTGCCAATGCATCAAGGTCACAGGGCTCTGTGAGTGACTGAGAGTGCCAGTATAAACTCCACAGAAAAAGGAGAGTAGTTAATTTTTCATAAGTCTTCTGGACTTGTGCAACAGGATCATTATTAAAAAGCCAGGTAGTTAACCTATGAAGCTCTTCAGTAACCCCAGTGAAAATGAATGTAAGGCCCTTACTTTGTTGTTGATGTGGTGGTACCCAACATGTCGTCTCCTTAAGGAGCAATTACCAATCTGACAGACTACGAGACCCTGGTGTTATCCATGTGATGCAAAGTGATAGAGTGATTGTAGGTCAAAGGATGTTTGACCACTGGCTGCAATGTTTGTTTTTTTTAAACATATAAAAATCAATTCCCATCATTCTCTTACTGGCAGGGGTTTCCATTTCTTATTAAGCTGGAAATATTAGGGCCCAGATCCCTTAATACGGCAGGTAATTTAAGCCTGTCATTTTAAAACAGTCATGCATTTGTCAAGGAGCGCAAACATCGCCTCACTTTCCATCATGCCTCTCTTTAAGTGCCGGGTTGCATTCACTCACCTATTCAAACACCTGTCATCTCCACAAAGACTGACAAGCACTGGATTGTGGCCACTGGCTGTTCCTGTCCTTAGCCCCTCTACTTGTTTTTACTTCCACAAGGACACACTGTCTAAATGTATCTGCCTTTAGTGGCTACGTCTGTGTGCTGAATTTATTACCATAAAAAAAACAAAAAAAAAACACAATAAATGTAGATTTACGTTTTACCTAAAAAATTTTAAAGTTTTGATTGCCTAGAGATGGTCAATATGGGAATTTGGATGCAGATATATGCATGCTTCTAACTAGGGGCGGATGTGTAGGGGATTTTTGCTAGGGTTTATTAAAAAATAAAAAAAATAAATCCTGATTAAGAACAGCTTGAAATACAAGTAACTGGTGTTATTTATATTTTTACATGTGGTTAACAACTACATTAATATATTTTAATTTAATAATTAACAATGATTTAAAACAAAAAAAAAAAAAATATTTAAAACTCATTTTTTTCTACTCACCTTTAAACGCACAGAACCTTAAATAACTGTTTCTAACTTACTTTGTTTCAGTTTTTTGTTCACTGGTACTGTTAGCATTGTGAATTTTTAGAGTATCAACTGAAAAGCTTTTACTGAGTTTACAACCAAAATGGCACCTTATACGGTATCTATTTCGGCCTATAGCATTTGGCTTCAGTAAATAATACTCCGTTCGGCTCAATGTGTATACTTTGCGTCCTCACAACGATGCCTTTCTCTTCAGACTTCTGCATCGATGATGATGGCACTGACTCGTGGGAGAATCTGAAGGACGGAGATGTCTTCATAGAGGCTGTGTTTTTTGTACTGACCACTACAAACAACACTCCCAGAGCCCTGCCTCTCGTGTTTGAGAGATACTTTGACAAGAGACAGTTATGGGATCATTTATACAACCTGACAGGTAAATTAAACTCAGAGGCCATAAATAATAATTATACCGGACAGTTTCCAAAGATTTGAATTGCGTCGACATACATGTTACATTCATCAAAGCTGAGACCAAATAGAAAACCCACTGATCGCATTTTACATTACTGTATTTTTTGGAGCAGAAGAAATAAGATTAAATACAGTTTTATCAAATTTAATCACAAACATTTGTATTTGATCAGAATGAAAGTAAGAATGTGGAAGTCATCGTTCTATCTCACCAGTCAATATTTCTAAGATTAGTAACTATGCAACATGAATGTGTATTTTGTGTGGGTAATCGTTACACATTAATTTGGTGTAGAGACCACAATTATTTCCAACACATATGTTTTTTTGGAAAAGCTCAAATGGAGACAGAACTCATTTATGTAGTTTCATTACAAAAAAGTGGTAATTATTGTTGCATAAATTAGACAAATTGGAGAGAAGGGTTTACATAGGGCTTGAAAAAAGTCTGTTAAAGTTGCCCCCCCCCCGGTGTAATTAGCTTAATTGCTAGCAAGGCCCACACCTCCCAACAAAGACTGATCGTAATTGAAATCTGGACAAAAGATATTCCTGACAAGATGCTGTATATGAGAAATAGTGCTTTGTTTTGAGTGTTTTCAGTGAGAGACTATGAGTCAGCAATGTGGAACATAAAAACACTGTAATAACTTTTCTTAGTTCCCAGTGTGATATGTAATGGTTAGATAAATAGTTCTCCAAATGATTTTCAATGCCTCCCTAATACGCTTCATACACTATAAGAGCTGGATAAAATATTAAAGCCTTCATCTTACCCTTACACTATAAGAACTATTTACCATATTAATGTGTTA
This sequence comes from Hiodon alosoides, assembly GCA_025775065.1. Taxonomy (NCBI): domain Eukaryota; kingdom Metazoa; phylum Chordata; class Actinopteri; order Hiodontiformes; family Hiodontidae; genus Hiodon; species Hiodon alosoides. The sequence continues at coordinate 2,236,874 of JAOYSI010000024.1, read as the reverse complement.
ATCTTACCGTTACACTATGAGAGCTAGATACAACATTAATGCCTTCTTCATACCCTTACCCTATAAGAGCTGGATACAATATTAATATATTCACATATCCTTACTGTATAAGGGATAGATACGATATGGACAATAAAGGGGTCCTCACACAAGGGGTCCTCACTCCACACTCCATACATTCTAGACTTAAGAATTGAATATATTTAAATGAAAGAAAGCTGATTTTGCTGTGTAAGTATTTATCTTGTATCTTGTAATGTGTTACTGGTGTCCCACTGTACACTATATACTTTAAAGCAGTAATGAACGTTGCCCTGTTATTCCTGGGTTAGACGTGCTTTAAAATAAATCTGAATAATGTCAGTGCTAGAACCAATATTAATGAAGACTGATTAGAATGCCAGTCGTTGTAACCCTTTCTATTGTGTGGCAGATTCAGGGAGGGCAGAGCCAGCAGTGTTGAGGTGTCTGAAAGCTGTGGTGACAAAGCCCATCTCAAGTATCGTGGGTCACATCATCGGCATTCTGCAGGCCCTCCAGGCGCCAGAGGACCATGCTACCCACCTTTCCCGGCAGGGAGTTCCAGAAAGTGTGCTCAGCAAAGTCCCAAAGGAGTGGAACTACGTATCACAGGATGACAAAGGGAAGAAGACTCCCAAGGGTTCGGCACTGATGCTTTGCTAGCTTTGAATCATAACAATTAAATGTCAATTAAAGTTTAAAGTTTAAAGGCCCAGTGTCAAATAAAAAATAAAAAAACCTATTTCCATGTTTGTGTCTCTATAATCTGTGCCAGGTTACACTGAGCTAATGGTGCAGGCCGTGTCCTTTGTCTTGGCCAACCTACCGTCCCTGGTGGCGTCCCTGCCCCTGCCTGTGCGTTTCCTGTTCCATGCCGGCGAGAAGCGTCTTACCCAGCACGCACGGCAGTTGAAAACCATGGGCCTGCTACTCTGGTGCTTCCTCAGCTGTCTGTGCCAGAGTCTGGATGACGCCGAAGCCCTAGAGCTTCTCATCGGTGTGAAGCTCGACCGCAGGGCCAAGGAGAAGCTGTCTCTGCTTAGCGAGTGTCTGCAGGGTGCCATGGGTCAGCAGAAAGGTGTCCCCAAACCCATGGTGCACAAAGTGCTGCAGAGCCTCGAGGAGCGCCGGCCCAAGTGGACATGCATCCAGATGCAGAAAGCTCGCAAACTCTGCAGTGACAGGTGAGGGCGAGGGCGAGAAAGTTTAAATGGTACTGGTAAGAGTACGGCCTTTTGTCATCAGTATTCCCTGCTGTCATCAGTGCAGCCTACTCATCAGTACTGTCATCAATACTCCCTATTCATCAGTATTCCCTACTCATCACTACGCCCTACTGTGATCATTACACCCTAGTGTCATCACTACGCCCTGCTCATCAGTACGCCGTACGGTCATCAGTGCAGCCTACTCATCAGTACACTTTCTGATCAGTACATCCTACTCTCATTATGATGCCCTAGTTTCATCAGTATGCCCTACTCATTAATATTCCCTACTTTCATCATTACACTCTACTGTCATCAGTACGCCCTATTTATCAGTACTACCTACTGTCAGTCTGCCATACTGTCATCAGTATTCCCTACTGTCATTAGAACGCTGTTAGCAACTTTTTGTTTATAAAATGCAGGTGATTGAAATGATAATGGTAATAATTACCGTAAGGATAATAATAACATAAAACAAGGGTGTGCCTGTTATTTTGGTGTACAGAGACAAGGGTATTTGCTTCTTTTTTTTTTTCCAATTCAGCACAAAATTTGGAAACTTAATGTAATTTGATTATGAAAAAAGGTCAAGTGTTTTGGATGACTGATATAACTTTTACAACAATTAAATTTACAACATTTTAATTAAATTCACATTTGAATAAATTTGACAGAAATCCAATTTTTTCTAAGAATATCCAGTTGATAGGAAAAATCTGAGACTTGTAGACAGACATTCACTGTGTTAAACTATGTCAAAATGGCTTGCATATGAAAATTTAGTTTTTAGTTTTCACATTTTACTCTCCACTGCTTTTGTGGTCGAACTTGAGTCAAAGAACAAATGTATCTGACTCTGAATGTCAAGAGCACTCTTCTTTATGAAAGATGCTCAAAAATCACAAGAAGATTCATTCTTATTAGAAATTATTTAGCAAAGAAAAAAAGAAGAAAAAAAAGATGAGTGGATTACCGTAAGTGTTCCAGGAAACGCTGTGGTTTTAGTGACAGGAAAGCCAGAACAAAAAAACAAAAATAACAAAGGGGTGGGGGGGGGGGGGCGGTGTAAGCATGATTATGTATCACCTGTCTTAGGCACTCTGCAAAATCATTACTATTCATTAAAGTAACCTTCACTCTGAAGTGACGCCCGAGTTGTAAACAATCAGGGTGCAGTGCATCTCCAAGAGGGAGCTCGCTAGTCCCAAAAATGAAGCAATCCTCGTCTTTGCAAAGTAATTTGTAGAGGAGAAGATTATTGTTTTCCATCATGGTGACCCTGACTTGGCTGACTGGATGCATACACAGATTAAGATGAATGCAGTTTTTCCTTGGCTGAGGTCTGCCTCTTTCAGGGCACATTCTCCCTAATGACATGATTGATGGGCTGTCCCAAATCCAGAGAGGAAGTCATTAATCACGGCGCTGACTGAATCCAATCATCTGCCTCACCTGCACGGTGATGGACAGGAAAGGATACAATGTAGGTGCTGACACCGATGCAGAGCCTGGGCAAGGGAGGCCTCAACTTCCTCAATGTCAACCCGCTAAAGGCGCCCTGACAGGCGACACCCTTTCTGCCACCTTATAATTAAAAAAAAGGAAAGGGAAAGAAGAAGAAAAGAGAGGGAAAACAATGACAGGGAGTCTATCTCGGGGAAAGTGTTCATTTTTTAACTTGACGCGCCAAGCGGTCATAAAAATATAGAGTGAGGAAGGGCAACGGAATGACTGTGCTTGGTCGGATTGCATCAGGACCTTGGGGTTTTACACACACCTGCACACACACACACACACACACCTGTACACAGAGACACTGATATCCAGATGTATAAAAGTGCAACAAGGTCAAACAAAAGCTAGCAAGCAAAGTTTGAAGTAACAATGCCCTATTAACTAAGTGCGACCATTCCTAACAAAATTGAGTACAAGTATAAGTGCTGGTTCACAGCCTAAGCAGTTATGTATATTAGAGTATAATTACAAGCAGTACAAGTGTCGGTCCAGTAGTGAGTGGTGCAACCACACACACACAAAAACACACCAACCCTCCCCCCCATACACACACATGCTATATTTGGAAATTTGACCGGCATTGGGCTTTTGTTCACAATATGAAGGGTGGTTGTGTGTGTGCATTACTTTTATATGCCGCTCATTATTCATCATCATCTTTATCATGTTGCTCAATCACTCATTTTTAATTGTCTTGCAGAACAGTTTAACCATTTGATAAAGTGGATATACTTTGTGTCACTGCAGCAGGGAGAGACAGCTACCATGATTGTACCGAAAAGGATTATTAAATGAAAAGTGAGGCGACTCAGTAGCGTATAATTGAGACAGAATAAAAAAATAAAAAAACTTAAGGCAGTTATAAATTTGCAGCACTGACAACAGAAGCCGAATCATAATCTCAGTTGTTTTCAGTTTTTATCACTGTGTAGGCTTCAAGACATCTGCTGATCAGGTTGTCATCATTGGATGCTCCTTCAGTGTTAAAAGTTCTGCCTTTGTGAATACTTCATTTTGCTCTCATTGCACAAGCACAATGGGAGATTATTGACTGGATCTTACGGAGCAATGTAGTTTTGCAGGCTGTGACACATTTGGCTCGAAAGTGTGCATGTCTTTAACCTGCCTCTGCTCACTTACGTCCCGACAAAAAAAACAAAAAAATTCTAGTGCCACCTAAACCATGGCTTTCCTTTCAGAAGGGATTTTGAGATTCTACATATACGCCACTGTTGGCTGTTGAGGACTTTGGTTGTCTTTGTCTTGGAGAAGTAGATTTCCCAGCATTTACCCACCCCCCCATCTCTCTGTCAGCGCGTTCAACCCGACGGAGAGCAGCGTGGCGCAGGAGAGAGGCACTGCGCCTGAACTGACTGAGCAGAAAATAAGCCTGATGCTCCTGGAGATCTGCCACAAACCAGGTGGCGCCGAGTACCTGAGGCAAATTTATCACATCATCCAACTCAATGAGGTAGGGAAACGCTCTTTTTACCGAGCAATTAGATGTGTGCTGGCCTGCGGCAGCGTCTGCCTGGAGTTTAAGGGTTAGTCAAGGAGCCTGGAGCGGCCCTGTCACGGCCTTGGGGGCTGGATGCTCTGGCTTCCTCCGGCCGGATTGCATCCTGTGGCCCAGGGGAGATGTACCCACAACCTGTGTATTTACGCTCATCTTCACGTTGGTAATTGGAGATTGATATCCAAGTTTTAAATGACCATTTAAACCTTACACTGCAGTTGTTATGCATATGGAGTCCTGTAAGCAGTGAACAGTTACTGTAATCAGATAGAATGAGACACTGCGCTGGCACACAAGGTCATGATGGAGATGGGTAGATTAGGGGAGAAGTTTTGAGCTCAAGTTTATGATGAATTATCATCAACTCCATGGTGAAATATTTCTGTGCCAGGTCTATACTTATCTTGTCCTTTCAAATTTGGTGTATTCCAATTCTAATCTGGTACTGTCTGATTAATTTGTACCTTTGTAAGCCCACTTATGTTGGGAGTGTGGAGAAAAAAAGAATCTCAAATTTAAAAATAACTGTAAAAACAATTGTACATCAGAGGTACATCTCTTAGCTTAAATACATTTGCATTAAGGGACTGAAGAACATCAAACATTCTGCTATTGCTAGTTTGGGCTGGATATCTCTTGTGTTTCACTTCCCTCTGTGCCAAGGTGCTGTTGAAGTCCAGGCTCTCTGAATTAAAGGACTCCACCACTGGCAGTCCTCAGACAGTCATGGAATTTAATCTGGCGGTCAGTGGTCACAGACCGCAGCCTGTCTTCAACCCCCTCACTCAGTTCAACTACATTGGCAGTAAGGCTTTTGATCAGGTTGGTGGACTTTATTTGTAATTTCTTATGTAGTGCATTTTCAGTGGAAAGCTTGAGTGAACAAACATTTCCAAAGTGTTAATCTGCCTTATTAATTTACATGTCTTCTTAAACTTCCTCATCTTCATTGGTTTACTAACCGGCATGTGAGGTTGACCATGTAAAATGGCTTTTGCCCTTTTTTATGGCTTAGCTGTCCAGTAGAATGTTCTAGATTATAAAGTGATGTTTTCATTATTTTCCTCCATTAACAAGGTAAAGGGACAGTTCGTTTTGAACCATTTCATTGTCACAATGACGTTTTATTGCTTGTACATTAACTGAACCTTAAGCTTAGAACTTTCAGTCAAGGCCACTGAAAAGTTGCGTTTGAGTTACAGCTGTCAAGTTTTGAGAGCTTTGTGAATGTTTTGATATGAACTTTGGAATTCTCCATAGGTTATTCTTAAAGAAAAATACGTAAAAAGGTACAAAAAGAAACATTCAAAGAAGAAGAGAAAAGGAAAGTTTGGAAATACCTTACATACTAAAAAGGGGTATTTCCAACTTCTTCAAGACTTTTCTCCCTTGCGAATCCTCAGAATTTCAAATTTAGAGGAAATTATCAAGTTTTTGTAATTTTGCATGCTACCTAACAAAATGCAATATGGTTTTTAGAATGTTGCACATCTGGATTGTTTGTTAGTGTACTTTTGTGTTTGATGAAGACAAGTGTGTGTGTGTGTGTGTGTGTGTGTGTGTGTGTGTGTGTGTGTGTGTGTGTGTGTGTGTGTGTGTGTGTGTGAGTGACTGAGTCTGTATGTCTGCGCGTGTACACATATATTCATCCTTATTTCATATTTTATTTAGTGTCATCGTAATAGGTCAACGATGCTTTCATTTTTCTTTTAGTAAAATAGATTGTTTGCCAAATCCAAATTAAGAAATATTTGTGTGTTTTTGGACTATGTTCTTTTAACGAGTTAAGCTCAAATTCCATTCCTTCTCACTGTAGACTGAATTCCTTTGCATAAAACACCCTATTAAGAAAACGATTAAACTGCCTAGTGCGCTTTAGGTGGCCTTGTTGTTTGTCAAATCAAATGAAGGGAAAAAAGCCAGATCCATCAATCAAGAGGCAGTTGTTTTCCTCTCCCTTTGTCAATAAAAACCTGCCCGGAGTTAACAGTGACATTTCAGCAATCAAGGCAATCAGATTTTTATTTTCTTTCCCAACAAAAGGCCTATCTCCGGCTTTGGAAGGGGGCTGGGTAGGATGCCATTAAAACAGTTAGAAGAATAACGACTCCCCAAAACTGATTTATCTTTTTATAAATGATGGCTACATCCCCAAATGGATTTATAAATTAATTGCTGTCTTATTGGAATAAAAACCTTCTTTCGCAGACATGATGGATATCATCTGTCGGGGTCCTCGTCTGGGACCCCCTCCTTCTTAGTTAGTCCACCCCAGCTGGAGCTGTAATTTACTGATCATATTAACTCTGATTAATAACTAACGATAGCTTCTTCTCATTCATCAACAGTCAGCCGTAAGTGAGAGGGACTGGGACTGGGCCAGACTGCTGCCAAGTTATCAGGGAATGAGTCAGGTGACCTTGAAAGCACTACTGGCAAACAGGTAATAGCTTTTTTCCCCCTCCCCACAACTGCTGCCTGTCATGTCAGGGTTTGTACCTTCTTTTATAAATGCATATATGTACTGTAATGCATGGTATAATTTCATTGTGGGCCAGAGAAGACAAATGGGGGGCGTGGAGACACAGCTACCTATCCCGCCAGCACCACAGCTGTGAGAAATGCAGTAGGCTTCTCTGTAACAAACTTTAAAAAGAGTGCAGAAACGTTGGGTGACATGGAGAGAATCTTGTCTTCACAATCACAATCCCTTCACAAACCAGTGATCACGTCTTTGATAGTAGACCTAAAAATTGAATGTATGTCTGTACTGCTTGTAATTATTATTTTGTTAATATTATTACCCTGCAAATTATTTCAATAACTCAATATGCGCACATGTTAGCAGTGAGTGAGAGAGATAAGTAGCCTAGCTAAGGTGTGAATGTGCTTGCTACCAGAGACTGCCCTGACCCCAGGCTTCACTCAGGGGGCTCTTCCAGCTGATGTAGCCTACAGATGTTTAGATGTAGATGCATTGTGGGATTGCTCTGTTTACTGCTTGCCATTATCGAATATCTCCTTCCTGGGATGTGTCCGTTTGTCCATGAGGATGTGGTTCATGGAGTCAAGTTGGCTGAGTTGTCGGCATTGGGTGGTGTTACTCTTTGTGGCTGGAAAGGTGAGAGGGATGGTGAGCATGGTGAGGGTTGTGGTAGTGTGGGTGAGCTTGTTAAATGGTGTGAGAGGTGTGTGTGTGTGTGTGCATGTGTGTGTGTGTGTGTGTGTTTGTGTGTGTGTGTTTGTTTGTGTGTGTGTGTGTGTGTGTGTGTGTGTGTGTTTGTGTGTGTGTGTGTGTCAAAAAGAAGTGGGGGTGGTGTGTGTGTGTGGTGAATAGGGTGTGTGCATGTATGGGGAATGTGTGCGTGTTTGTTGAAAGGAGGGGGAAGGTGGGTAGGTGTGTGTGTGTGTGTGTGTGTGTGTGTGTGTGTGTGTGTGTGTGTATGTATTGGTGGGTTTGTGTG
>JAOYSI010000024.1:2195784-2220052 GCA_025775065.1 Hiodon alosoides | reverse complement strand
AGTGTGTGTGTGTGTGTGTGTGTGTGTGTGTGTGTGTGTATTTTTATATGTCTATACCCCAAATAGCCATTTGCTGAGTTGCTTTTGTGATGTGTTTGATTAGTTATGTTCCATGTCCATTTACAGGCATCTCAAACCAGAATCCTACAGCATTGCCCAAAACAAAGCTGGTCCTATAAAGCTATAAAGACTTGGAAACCTGCTTGTACCACACTGAGAAAAATTAATGTCTTGAGAAAGTGTGTTGAAAACCAAGACTTTGATCAGGAGAGACTGTCAGTGCTTATTATAAATCTGCCGTTGATGCAAATATTTGTGCATGAACGTAATTGTGTTATTTAGATAATTGATTTCCCGTGATTTCATGACAGAGGAAGCCTTGAAATGAGAAATGTGTATTAAACTCCCTCCTCTATATGTACCTGCCATTTTGCAAGAATGTTCTACACATAATATACAGAAAAATCAATTTTGAAGTTGTCATGGTACTAATTCATAATCAATGTTCTTTCATCAGTATTTTAGCATTTAGTCTTACACAGGCTACTCTTGTGTGTTATTCTATATTCTACACTTTTGTTCTCACTTTGGTTTGGTCAGAACTGGTTTTGTAAAATGAAATAAAAATGCCGTTTATTGACATTTAAGCTTTGCTATTGGGAGATGACTAATACTTTATAAAAATGCAATTTTTAGAGAGAAGACCCAGCTTGTAGAACGTTCAGGGTTCCGCATGACTGCTGTAATCCAGCCAAGAGGGAAGAGAGGAGGCATTTATTACATTACATCCATTCCGAGTGGATTGGCTTCCTGCAACAGCTGGACCTTGTAAAGAATTGACACAAATTATTATGATCGGTCATCACATATAGGCTTACTTTAAAAGGGTTTATTTAAAATAATAAAGGGGGGAGAGGTAGAAATGTCTACAGGTTTTTCGAGAAGAATGGTGGTAAAAATGCTAGTGATTAAAAAAATGCTAGTGATATATTGCCCTGCTGATTAAAACTTGTATTTCACTTTTGTTCCGAGCTCCTCTCAGATCCTTAATGAATTAATTACCTGATGGGTGTTCCTTTTGGAAAAGTCACTTGTTGGAAAGTAGGCATGTTGTTTCTGAGGAAATATGTAAACTGTACAGCAGTGGCCGACACTGACACTATAATTGTACATCAACATACCCATTTTTTTGTGATGGGCTCCAGGATGCCAATTTTGAGAGTTATGATTTGAAAAAGGTCATGAAAAGGTTTGAAGTAAGCAGTGCAAACATTCAAGTTTTTTTTGTCCCCCCCCCGTCAAGTTGATCATGGGGAGCCGCAATTAGCTTGCTTGTAACTTCAAAATGCTCAATGTTTAGCACACTGAAAGCCAGTCCCTTTAGTTTTCGTAGTAGGTAAGCTAAATCCTTTATTGGCGCAGTTGCACCAAAGTTACGCTGTACGTGCCAGGTATTTTGAAGTGCTGGATTCCTGCTAACGACGGTGTAGTTTACCTACGGATTGTTGGCTGTAAAATCTTAACTATGAATACCCTTTTTCAGATGACATGATACACATACCAGAAAAGTATGCATAATTGAATACCTTTTTTCCCATCTATATCTAAGGTATGTTTTATTTTGGAAATATTTTCAGGAAACGATAGTTTTTTAAAATCTAACTAGATAAAGTAGCTTTATCACATCATGCAGGAGTGCTCAAACCTGGGTTATGGACTTTGAGTCACTTCTCAATTGGCTTCAGGAAACCGCAGGTGAGATTGTTACTATTGCAAAAATCGGCTCTGATTAATCAATTAAGCTGCGGCTCCAGAGGACCACGGTTGGTCGACCCTGACAAAAACCCGGTTTTCTAAGTTTGTGAGATGTGCACGGTTATGTCGCCTGCAATATATCAGATTCTGCATGGGCCTCCCTGGATAAATAGTCATTACAGTATTTACAGTATTTTTCAGTGTGTATACCCGCACTAAATTGCCTATGTTGAGATAAACAAGTGACGTTGATGAGATTTACATCTATTTGCATTCCTGTTTTCTCAAGGTAATTTAAAACATTGCTATTGCTATTATTTTTGTACTCCTGTGAGAAATATAAATGTACTCGATCCATGCCTGATTAATTCATAAAATAACAAGTTCAACCTCCAACAGAGATAGAGGCATTGCAAATGTATAATCTGCTTGCTTTTGTAATGATACATGTATAATGAGATGCATCGACAATAATGTCCAATTTTGTTTTGAGAAATTGTTGCAATTTAAAAACATACAAATTAACATTAAAGTTACCAGTTATGTCATATATGTATCACATTTAATGATATATGGACAATTAATCAATATGGCATATGGCATAAGATGTGAATTATTGGATGTGTGGGGAAATAATGCATATTTTAGAGTACCGGTATATATTTTATTTTCTAGATAATAATTCAAATATCATTTGGCCTGACACTGAACTAGTGCAAGACATTGAAAAAAGGCAATGAAAAATCTCAACATATACAATTTCTTTATTTCTACCAACAATTTTTATATAATCAGCAGATTTTTGAAAATCGAGAATGAATGAAAATCGTTGAATGAATAGACTGCAATGCTATATTTGAATCATAGTATAGCTTTCGCTGAAAATTGACAAGTTTTCTGCTTTCAAACCAAGACAGAAGTTCCATGCACAACTGAAAGGAGTATCAAACACTCTTTTCAGTTGAATTTGCGAGTCTCTCCATTTCAGAATGATTACTCTGATCACTTTAGAGAAGCTTGTGCATCCGCAATGATTCCTGCTTATTCAGCTAGCAAGGGTGATTTTTTACTAATCCCTTTTCTGGCTTGCTCCAGAGAAAATGGGACTTATGATAATATAATGACAATCATCATATGATTACATAAAGGCACAAACTAAATTGTTAATGTAGCCTATTCAGGTACCCTGTGGTGAACTTGGTTATTAGTATTTGGCTTAATTGCCAATACAGCTATTGTAATTTTTGTGGCATCTTTTACATAATGTTTTTCAAGTAGATTTCAACTCACCATAATTAGGATTTTCGCTGTAAACTAACTTGCTATATGTCTTGCAATCTGAATAAATGTGTTCGAAGAGGCTAAGCTGCAAAAAATTATCAAAGGAGTTAATTAGCTGAGGGTGAAATGGGGCTGTCTTTTAAAAGATCCCATCCTCCTATTGCGTTGAAATGATGGCCAATAAAGGATTTAGCTTTCCCACTAGTATCATTTATTTCTCTGTGCTACCAAAAAAAAAACCATCCACCTTAACAGCAGGACTATAATTCTGAATAAATAGAGCAATTAAGGTTTTTCAACACCGGTGGTGCAGTTAAAAGCAATCATACATCTTAGATTATATTTTTTCTCTTTGTGGATATTTGTGTATTTTTATTATAACTTAGTACGTAATATTAAGTATAAGTAGAATTATACAATAAGTTTACTGTTGCATTGAAAATATTGGAGCACTGGTAGGGTATAATGAGATATGATATTTCTGCCAGATATCATGTTCACAGGTATATTTTCTATAATACAAAATTTTGTCATATTAAGACAATTAAAAACAATTTATAAGTTGGTGCTCATTAAAAACCTACTCTGAAGAATGACCTAAGTGAAAGGAAGTGGGAGAGGGTATTGTGTAACCGAGGGCATTGATATGAAGACACTTTGCAGGATTTCATATTTCACTGAGCAAATTGGATTCTGCAAAAAGCCTGTTCATTTATTAGGTTTCAAAAATATGTACTATCAATATGGCCAATATGGTTTTGTTGGCTCTAGTTTGGAGAGACAGCTCTATAACATGTAGTTAACAACTCAGTCACCTGTAAGGGAAAGTTTTTATTCACTATGGACTGGGTGAAATAACAGATAATGAGACTTTCCTGACATTTTCAGTACATGTACACATGTATTCACATATATTCAATCACATGATAAATTGATAGGCAAGATCCACTATTGACTCTAGTAGCCAGCCCTTGTTATCAACCTTGCCTAACCAAAAAACAAAACAGCAATACACAAGAATTTTGTCAATAAAAGCCAAGTTAGAGTTTCAGCGCATTAAAAAATAATCACAAGACATGCAAATCAATATTTGTTAAAAAAAAAAAAAATTCTCTCTCTAAAAGCAACCTGCAAAATGACAGTGAGTTACTTGTGTGTGTATGCAGGGCTTTTGCATTTGATACAATGCAAATGACATCTACTTAAGTACCACTGTTGATGGTAAAAATGAGTGCATACACCTCAGTCAACTTTTTAGATCGCTCAGGGGAGGGGCTCTTCAAATGCATGTTAATACAGAGAATAATGGAATTAATGCATTTTAATGCACATCCACTGTCATTTAAAGCAGGGAGAGAGAGGAGGAAAGCATCTGTTCTCACAGAAAGGTTTGGATGGGATTTTAAAGGAGCACCGCTCATGTTATCTGGGAAAATTTGAGGCTGTTAAAGAAGCATACCCCAGGCAGTGGATTATTAATTATATGCAATTAAAATGAAATAATTTAAAAAATCCCCAAGCACTGCTCCTGCTGTGAGATGGACTTACATTAGCAAGGACTAAATTCCAGTTTAAAATGTTTTACAATCCCTCATACTCTAATCTGTGAATGTAAATATCTTGTATGACAATTTGCTTTTATATCCTGTGATTACCATTACTTGTTTTTAAGCTCCAAAAAATGTCCCTTTCGGTAGTGATCAACCTGAACAGTAAAAGCTACAGAGAGCCTTTGGTCTCCCACTTATGCTCTCCCTGTACTAATTCAAGCTGCCAATTTGTATTTACAGAGATCTCATGCCATCAACCCTGGAGGGCCAGATCACCATGGAAAAGACGCCCAGTTATTTTGTGACCAACAATGCCCCCAAACGCATTCATTCCATGGCAAAAGATACCAAGCTGATTATTGTGGTCCGCAACCCCGTGACCAGAGCCATCTCAGACTACACTCAGACTCTGTCAAAGAGACCGGAGATCCCCACTTTCGAGGTACTAGCCTTCAAGAACAGGACCTTGGGTCTGATTGATGCCTCGTGGAGTGCCCTGCGGATAGGAATATATGCATTACACCTAGAAAGCTGGATGCAGTACTTCCCGCTCTCACAGATACACTTTGTCAGTGGGGAGAGGCTTATTGTTGATCCTGCTGGCGAGATGGCCAAAGTGCAAGACTTCCTTGGACTCAAGCGGATTGTCACAGATAAACATTTTTATTTTAATAAGACAAAGGGATTTCCTTGCCTGAAGAAGCCAGAGGACAGTGGCGTTCCACGCTGCCTCGGAAAGTCTAAGGGAAGGACTCATCCCAAAATAGATCCCGAAGTGATACGCAGACTACACAAGTTTTACAAGCCCTTTAACATGATGTTTTACCAAATGACGGGGCAAAACTTCCAATGGGAGCAGGAAGAGAAGCGGTGACTCTTTCTCAGGCCCACCAATCTCTGCTGCACGGCCAAGCGGCACGGCCAGCCTCCTGGCATTAGAGTAACCTACTCTGCCTCTTGTTCAAATGGAGGCTAACACATGTCAGTCAGTCACACCTTTCAAACTGGTTGTGTCCAAACCGAGACTATACCTACACGAGCATCTCCATCGTAGTTCTTGTGGTCGCAACCATTATTGTATATATTGCAAACACACATTTATTTGTAAATTAAGAATGATTTTATATCTTCTCAAAACACAGAGGGGTATAATAATCAAGGCAATTCATGCTAAGTGGCCTTAAGTGATTTGCTTATTGAAAACTTTACCAATCCCCAGTAAGGTATCCATTGCTTTGGAATTTTTCAGTACATTACAAATGCAAAGTCGGAGTAAAACTGTGACGGTTTCATTTGTAATGGTGAGTTTTTATGTTTGCACTGCATAAAATTGCTGAATGGCAGTATTTATATATATAAAAAAATCTCTAATGCCATTTTTTTTTTGTATAAAATGTCGAGACAATAGCCTTTTAATTATCTGCAAAGTGAGACAATCAAAATTGCATTTTATTTCCTAAGTGTCGGAAGGAGTAGCGGCACCTCTGCAGTCTTATCTGGCAACATGAGGCTCACTGGTACTGTGAATGTCTGTCGCCCAGGTGGTGCCGAATCAGCCTGCTGGCACTAAGAGTAATTATTTCAATCAAGGTAAGCTCCGTTTCCCTTGGGAGGCCCTGGATGCCAGAAACATACGTTTCACACCCTGAGCCTACTCCACAACCACCATCAACAAGCTAATTCAGTTAAATGATCTAAATCACCCTGTTTTAGTCCCTGAAACTATTCTTCAGGGTAAACATTCCTACAATTGCTTAAAGGCTTCCTGGCATTGTGTAGTTGTCAATAAATCAATAAGGGTAAATAAGTAGGATAAAGTAATTACAAAATATTTATGATTCTTCTCTGTGTATATATGTTATATATAACATTTGTTTATATACAAATATGTTATTTGCACGGGATACAGTGAATCACTGGTAAAAACAAAAGGAGATTTATAAAATGACTAATTTATTGTTACCTGTGATTTACTGTATGCCATGAATTATTTTATTTTCATACATTTAGAACGGTTAATATGCAGTCTTTCATATGTGCAATCTAAGTCTGTAACCTTATGAACACATTTAATCACAGTGGTATTTTCCCATTTTTCTTACGTCCCTCAAAAATATGTTTTTCCGATTGTCAGTCTGAGAGCCCGGTTGCTGTCGTGGTTCTGTGGTTAACACAACGCCTGAGTTAGTGCTCAGGAGGAATGAAATTAGGGCTTTTGGGGGAAAAAAAGTAATTTAACACCACTTATTTTCATTCCCAAGCCAGAGGAAATTGACATTAAATGAGGCTTTTCCAATCACATTTTTAAACTGTGTCCCATTGGTTTCTCCCTCAGAATCTTTTAAAGGGAACCAAAGTGATCCATGGCTTGTGTCACTTCACACTGTCTCCTGAATTTAATCAACAAAGTTACAGATGTAGGAGAGCCAGAGATGCGGCACCTATTTGCTTTCCCAATATTGTCATGGCACCTTATTAAGTCGTAGCTGAAGTATTGCATTATATTTCCAAGTGTCCAGGTAATATGCTGTATGAAGCAGCCCTGGAGACACGCCCCAATGCCAGGGTCAGATTGACACACCTGAATATGGTTCCCTTAATGAAACCACACTCAAGTACCTCCAATTAAAATACTTTATTAGGAGACTCGTTTTTTTTTTTGTTCCTGTGGTTGAAAGGTTTTGTTTATTTAATTATTTTTAAAATCTATCCTTAGGGCACTGTAAAGTCTAAGGTGTGCATGTTTTCCTGACCTTCTTTAATTAGACTGAAAATTTGTTTGCCACCTTCTGCTCATTGTTTCAGTATGTTTGATAGATAAAAAAAACGTTTCGACCGAGGGGTTGAAAATTCCAAATAAAGGGCCTAAATTGACGTCTGATCACTTTTGGACCATTCCAAAAATGATTGTTTTTATAGGGGTTATCACAGATTCACTGTACTTCACAAGTTGTCTTGAACCACCCCTTTTTAATATAAAAATGTATTTCTGGAATGCCAATTGATGAGCAGTCAAATTAATAGCAAGCGCAACTCAAGAAGGTTCAGTGATAACTGTGTATATTCATGTCAAAATCCTTATGAATATGACCATTTGAGACTTCACATAATAGTCCTGAATGAAAAGGAAGCGTTTAATTGTATTTGTTAAACATAGATAATATATCTAGCAGTATATACACTGTTAGAAGTGCTAAATATGGCCACCAAAAGTAAACCATTTAAATTAAAGATAGAAGCTCTGAGATAGATGTCTAGAACATAACATCGTTTTAGAACAGACTGTCATTTTAGCTACAGCCCAAGGAAATATACATTTCATGTTTTGTTGCAAACATTTAAAAAAAAGACCAATCAACATCCAATCATAAATTACTCTGTCTTCAAGTGAAGTAGCTGTGATCTGACTAGTTTACTAAAATTCCTCCAGCCATGATTGTAATTGCACTTTAAAATAATTGTTTAAAGCCTAATTGGGTTAACCTGAAATTAGTGATGCAAAATTGGTCAGAAGCACATGGTACTTTATCATAATTATTTTCCATGAAACCTGATTTCACCTCCTTTATTTTGTAGATGTGTGCGCTTAGGTCACCATTTAAAAATATATTTTTAAATTATAAATAGTTTGATTTTTCTGGTTATTCCTGCGTTCCATGCCTGCTGCACATTGTATAATCGAATTGAAACAACCAGTTATTGTAAGAATACAATCACAGATAATAATTTCAAAAGATGTAAAAGGCTGTTACTGTCCTCCCATGGTAAGGTAGATATGGTGCAAGGATGAACCTCGTTGACTTCCATCCCACAATTCTCTGATCCTGGAAGTCTTTTCTTGGAATGCTCAAGTATGTTTTGTTTCCATTAGCTCTGGAGATGGTGGATAAAATGTGACATTCCACAGGTAAAATTTGCTACACTGTTCAATAAAACATCTTTACAGCAGAAAAATGTGTTTTATTCTCATATCATGGGCCTCAACAGAGGCTCACAGCACGCTCATTTTAAATGTAAAAAATGTACCAATTCATGAAACACAAATTACAGTTTGTGTTAAAGTGCACAACCATTTTTGCTTAGCAGTTTCTCTGCTTTTTTTCCCATGCACTCCTTACACAATTTTTATATAGCAATGCTTTTACCCAAGTACATTCTGATTTTTAAAATCTACTTTTTTACTGCACTACTTCAATATGAATCTATTACATT
Organism: Hiodon alosoides; assembly: GCA_025775065.1. NCBI lineage: Eukaryota > Metazoa > Chordata > Actinopteri > Hiodontiformes > Hiodontidae > Hiodon > Hiodon alosoides. The sequence continues at coordinate 2,211,254 of JAOYSI010000024.1, read as the reverse complement.
ACCCTATAATCACATAGTGCATCCAAAACAATGGTTCATAAATTGTCTATACTATTCAGCAAGTACAACAGCAAACATTGCTGCTTTGTCAGCTCTACTCAGAAATCCGCATACCATCCCTCTTTATAACTTCAAGATAAGTGTAAATAGCTTGAGAACTAGATATTTTCAACAATACATTATACTGACCAAGCCAAATAAGGCAAGCTGTGGCATTTTGGAGAGTGTAGTCCTGTTCTCCCCTTGCTGTGCCACACAAGTGCTATGTAGCAAGCAAGTAATAAGTAAAATCATAACTAATGCTTCTTGATTATAGCCACCTGGTTAGCCACATCTTGTAGAGCATTTCAGTGGCGTAGACATCAGGGTGATATCCACCACTCTGAACATAAATAGAAGAGTGACCACTGAGGCTTAAATAAACATTGAAAGACATCAGCTGGGCCAGAAATTGGTAGTCAGGACACCTGACCACCACTGACTAGTATCAAATTACATGATTCTTTAGTTACACTGCCAAGCAAGTACTGCAGGCAACTCACTGAGCATATATGATGCCTTTGTAAATTAATGTAGAGGCAAGCCTATTTTAAGAAATAAAATTTCAGTGTAGGTCATGAGACAAAGAAAACCCATGTTAAGTTAGAACGATATTACATGAATGTAGCCAGCAAGCTGCAAAATAAAGTTCAGATGGACTATGGCTCCCCTGAACTCTACATCTCAATAACAACCAATTTTTTTTTACTTTTGTGACAACCCCCCTGGGCGTAGGGCATGTTGTTACTCGCAAGATCTCAGAGACCGTTTAAAAGAACCCTTTATTCAATTAATCAGGCAGGTATAAAAGGGAAAAGACAAAGGAAAAAAATGGTGGGAAAGGTCAGTAGTCAAAAAAGGTTCTCACAATGAATGGGTCAAAATGTTCCAAAATCCAAAAAATTGTTACTAATACCCCCCCCTCTAGTTTGGCTCAAATGTTTTCCTTACCAAAAACAGGACCTGACAGAACAATCCTGCAGCCTAGTATCCTATAGTCGATTAACTATTGCCTCCAGCTGTACTAATTACTCAGCTGAGGGCTGTTGGAAATCAGAAATGGCAAGCTCGTTGGTCTTAAAGGGGTGGGACAGAAATTCCCTAAACACACTTTTTTTTTATAACAGTTTAGTTCAAATTAAAGTTGTATTTTGTGTTTCGATGCATTATGCTTATTTTTGGCATTTAAAAAAAAAAACTGTTTTTGCTCAAAGGCCTACCACATAAACGAAGCATTTTTCCTTTGTGTTTAAAAAAAGCATAGAGAAAACCATATTTTACGATAAGAAGAAATACATGTTTTAGTTTAACAGCATATACACAATGCATTTCTCTACAGTGCGTACAGACAGATCTGTGCATAACACATGTGAACGATAAATCCAACACATATTCTGGAGTTTCATTTGGAGTTTTCATTCATTTGTTTTTAGTTAAAAATGTATAAACAGATTTGTGACTGCCAGACCACTTGTTAGCACATATATATGTTTGCAGAGAATGACACAACCTGCTTCTAAGTCAATTGAGATCAAAAGTGTGAATTTTGTTATACATATGATAAATAAATATTGGTATATTGTACTTAATAATATTGCTAAATTACTCTTGTAATTTATTGGAACAGCTAAGAAGGCAGACCGACCATTTCCTCTCAATCTCAGGGGGGTTTCAATGCATTGCAGGACGGAGGAGATGTGGAGGCAGCTGGCTCATTTCTAAGCAATTTCATAATTGATTCTATTTGTGTTAAATTGGCTTTGCAGGAATGTTAGTGCTAATGAGCTGCATTAGCAAAAAAAAAGGTTCCACCTTTCCTCAAACATGTTTGACCGCCCTTAAACCTAAGAACCCCAGGGACACACGTAAACCTCAGCATGGTTAAACTGATACTATTTGCCAAGGGGGAACTGTGGAGCTGCCTGCTTCAGGCTCGTCCATGGTCCTAACTGCTCTTTAGGCATTTAATGGGTGGATCCTGCTAATCTACACCAAAAACAAATGTGAGGGTTAAGGGTTAAGGGTGGTCCTTCCCGACCCACCAATTGTCTGACAAGGAAGGTAAGAAATTTTAAATTTCCTGTATTACACTCTAAGGGGTAATTACACATTCATCACGGGAGTAGCATGCACGTAAAGAATGCAACCTATTTAGGGGGACTGTACCTGTACCTTCAATGTACATCTAGTAATAATATTTAGTAAACACAATATTTTTGTGGGAAAAAAAATGGAAAATGGAAATTCCTTTAATAAATAAAGCCAATAAAAAAACAGAAACATCCATTTATTAAATTAATAATAATCAATTATTGTAGGAATTTCTGACCAAAAAAACATAGTTTTTATTAATATTGAAATGAATTAAACATTTTATTTTTAACAACGAAGAAACATTTTATATCTGACTAGTAATAGCCATTATTAGTAATGTAGCACTTTATATGGAATTTTGAAATAATCCACTGTTTGAAGTGGATATCAATGATAAAATGTAATTTTGTAGCAGTCATAACTGAAAAGGATTCTAAAGAAATTGTTATATTTCTATATATACACCAATCAGCCATAACATTATGACCACCTGCCTAATATTGTTTAGGTTCCCCTTTTGCTGCCGTCGAGGCATGGACTCCACTAGACCTCTGAAGGTGTGCTGTGGTATCTGGCACCAAGACGTTAGCAGCAGATCTTTTAAATCCTGTAAGTTGCGAGGTGGGGCCTCCATGGATCAGACTTGTTTGTCCCGCACATCCCACAGATGCTCAATTGGATTGAGATCTGGGGAATTTGGAGGCCAAGTCAACACCTTGAACTTGTTGTTGTGTTCCTCAAACCATTCCTGAACCATTTTTGCTTTTTGGCAGGGTGCATTATATGGTCAGCAACAATGCTTAGGTAGGTGGCACGTGTCAAAGTAACATTCAAATGAATGGCAGGACCCAAGGTTTCCCAGCAGAACATTGCCCAAAGCATCACAATGCCTCCGCTGATTTGCCTTCTTCCCATAGTGCATCCCGGTGCCATGTGTTCTCCAGGTAAGTGACGCACACGCACCTGGCCATCCACGTGATGTAAAAGAAACCGTGATTCATCAGACCAGGCCACCTTCTTCCATTGCTCCGTGGTCCAGTTCTGATGCTCACATGCCCATTGTAGGCGCTTTTGGCAGTGGCCAGGGGTCAGCATGGGCACCCCTATGGGTCTGCGGCTACGCAACAAAATGCGATGCACTGCGTGTTCTGACACCTTTCTATCAGAACCAGCCTTAACTTATTCAGCAATTTGAGCTACAGTAGCTCGTCTGTTGGATCGGACCACCAGGACCAACCTTCGCTCCCTACATGCATCAATGAGCCTTGGCCGCCCATGACTCTGTCCTGGGTTCACTGCTTTTCCTTCCTTGGACCACTTTTGATAGGTACTGACTACTGCAGACTGGGAACACCCCACAAGAGCTGCACTTTTGGAGATGCTCTGACCCTGTCATCTAGCCATCACAATTTGGCCCTTGTCAAAGTCGCTCAGATCCTTACACTTGCCCATTTTTCTTGCTTCTAACACATCAACTTTGAGGGCAAAATGACCACTTGCTGCCTAATATATCCCACCCAATGACAGTTGCAATGATAAATATATTATCAGTGTTATTCACTTCACCTGTCAGTGGTCATAATGTCATGGCTGATCGGTGTATATAACAACTTCTGAGGCAGTTCAGAAACATACAGAATAATTGTTGGATGAAAAGTCAGTCATAGTAGTGCATATCTTGACACGGCTTCCAACAGCATTGCCATGCCATTTCGGTTTTACACCAAGAACTCGATCTCTCCCGATGGGAGAATTTGGTCATCTGTCAGTTATAGTTTAGTGAATATCCACACTTGTTTTCACTGATAAAGGAGATTTCACTTTTCATAGTGCTGCAAATATACTATTAACGAATGCTGTCCCTGAATAATAGTTTAACATGCTTTAATATGTATTTGGTAATGCTAATTTTATCAATAAAGTATGCAAGAAATTGTTGAAATTTAATTTTTCCTTTATTTGCTGACATTGCTGCTAAGAATCAGTGCATCTAAAGCACATTCATTCTTATCCAATATTTTTCTTTTTTAGATAAATTAATCAACTAGGACTCCTAAATAATGAATGATAAATGCATTGTTCATTAAATTTACCCAGAACGAACAGTGCTTAATGTTCTGTGTAATTACTTTCTTTTTTATTTAACTCTTTGTGGTGAGATACTTAATAATCTGCATCACACCGAAGACACTTAATAATAATATAATAATAATAAATACATATATATACAAAGGGGGCCAAAAGTTTGTTCAAGTTTCTACATGAAGGAGAAACTAATTAAAATATACTAATACTTTCCTATTATCATGGCATTTCATATGTGATAATTTTATTTTTTTTTGTTATTTTTTGACCAATTTATGTAACTTAAAAACAAAAGTGAAATTAAATGAACCACCTGCTTCTTCTTAATTCATGTAATCTTTGGAAACTTTAAATTAATTACTTTCACTACAGTAATTAAAGTGATAACTGCATTATGGAAAAGGATGTTTTGTGATTAATACAGATAAACTTGATTAAAATGTTGTTTTAATGTGAAGATCCACCTTTCAGTCGTGTGACTCATTTTTGTGCAATTTGGGAATAGGGAATTTTTGATTAATTATCATAAGGTATTTAATACAGTGTGGGAGGTGGGTGGTTGTGTGCGTCGGGTCACCAGAATTGCAATTATTATTTTTTATAAATGTCTATTTTTTTTAATGAATATTTTTGTTATTCACCAAGTCCCTCCTGTCTTTATTATTTGATACAAAAATGTATTAAATAAGCAGTAGAAGGTTATTTAATTAGTCAGAGTGTCACTAATAAATCTTTAATAAATGTAGAGCCTTAGACATTAGCATTTCCGTTTAAATCCTTTATTAAAATGTAGAAAATATTATGATTTCTCATAAGGATACCATTTAATTTTTTTTATCAAATAATTATAAAACTGTAATTAAAAAGCTTCAGTTAACTTCTTGCCTGTGCATTTGTCACTAACGTGATGTAATGTAGAGAATTATGGGCCATTAAGCCAGTGCATTTTTATTTTTATTTTTAACTCTTATGTGCAAAGGCTGTGAGTTAATCTAATGTGAATGCCACTTTTTGTCTTTTTCAATGTCCATTTTCCAATGGAAAATTTCCAACCTTATATTTAAGGTTTCAGCGATTGATTTGCACCTCCATTTTTGGCATTCAGTGCAACACTGCTGATGGTGCCAGACAGCTTCTCTGCCCCATTTAGATCCAGTATGGCCGGCAGATTTCGGCAGAAGCCCATTCAGGCTTTGGATTAAGTAGTCTGTAAGTCCTTAATAATTAGTTTAGTAACTGGGTGCTTTTAATCAAGGAGTATCGGATGCATGTCAGCTTGTTACACTGTAACCTTCCTTCAACACAAATAAGCTGTGCTAGACTATCGAACTCCAGGGACATGTGAGTAGTTGACTACCTTCAAATATAGGTTGTCCAGCTTTAAGCCACGCAAAGTCCTCAGGAAAGCTATCCCTTTGAATTATAGCTGATTTCACTGATTGTTAAAAGGGACTCCCTGAAGAGGACTTCTGATAGATAGGCTCCAGTAAGTGCAGCACAAACCCCAGCATTGATTGCTGTAGTTTCTGAGCCGCTCTGGATCTTGCAGCCAGGAACATTACTTGAACCTGTACTTCAGGATCTTCAGATTGGAGGCAGCTACTGAGCCACACACACTCTGATGCATAACAGATAATGTGAATGTCCCTCAGAGTAGTAGAGCTATTCATCTCAGATGGGATAAGAAGAAGAATGATCTAGGAATAGATCGGCAGGAATAGATTCAGTTTGTAACACTTCATCCATCTGTTGTAGTCTTTCAATTAATTTTTTTTGCAACAGTTTTCTGCCTTGTTACGATTGGGTTGGTGATGGTTACCATGGATCCGAACCATGTGGGTGGTCATGTGGGCATCCTGTGACATACACAAAATGCAGAACATAACTCAATGAACTATAGCGCAATGTTCTATCTTATAATAAATACAAAAATAATGGAATGTTGCTGGATGTCAGCTATGTCAGATATAATTGTGTTTTGGAAACTGTGATGCAAGTTTCCTCTCATTTTAAACTGAAACATTTGTTTTAGTAGTTTTTCATTTTTTCTGTCAAGATAATTAAATGCGTATGTTAACCTTTACAAAGCAAACATCGGGCTTCTGATCCAAGACAAGAGTTGTCAATACTTGTTTGACATCTGTTATCTAATTCTTTCAATTGCATCTTCTGCTTTGTTCAATAATTGGTTGTAAAGTGATTACAGTCTGTATTTCTGTTAATTGGCATATCAAATTAAAAAGCATTGGAGTCAAGAAATCAGCAAATGACTAATTAAACCTGCTGTTGCTTGATGCTCAGAAGTGAAAGTTTTTTCTGTTAGTGCTGTGTTGTTTAGTCATTTCTAAGACAAAATGATGGATACTAATGAGCACCATATAAAATATTTCAGGATAGAAACATATGAGGCATGTGGAAGTACTGTATTTCAGTTGAAAACTTATTGTAAAGAGAAACTTATATCGTAAATAGAAAAAAAATCTGTGTTTCTATATCAAATTTGTTTAGAAGATGTGGATGGGATACTTAGAATAGTTTTTATTTATTTATTATAAATCCCAGTATGTATTTGGCATCTTGCTCAGTGACTAGGCACAAAATCAATAATGGTAAAGCAGTTTAGCAATGATAATAATGTGATGGTATTTCAACGCTAGTGTAGGGGTAATGTGTGCAACTCTGGAAACATTATGCATGATAATGCATTCAAACTCATCAGCTGTTGATGGTTTACCACCTGGAGTAATCAAGCAAGAAGCTTGCCGCAGACAGCAGTACAGGATCAAATTTTATGTGTCTCTTGCCAAATTAGTGGAGGAATTTTTGGCAAGTTTTCCCAGCAGTACCCCATACTGACACACAGTATTTATTGTCAGAGCAGGCTTCTGCAACAATAAAGCAAGGTCTCTCTTTAGATAGATCTGCAAATGTATATCCTGCAAATCTAGATAAAGACACATTTCATTAAGAAGTCGTCTCTTCAGTTTTCTGGTTCAGCACTTAGAAATGGTGGAATTATTATTTTATTAAGTCTGAAAGGTCAAGTATTTTTGAAGGGGTTTAATGCAGTTCTTTTTAATGATTTGTTAGACATGATATCCAATCACTTCGCAATGTTTATCTGACATTCAGCAATGGCAAAAAAAGGGTCACCAAATGTAATTAAAACAAAAAACATAACATTGCTTAACCTGACTTCCAGTTATGCTCAGCCTGTTTCCTCGCCTAAAATAGAAATAGATGTTCATCAGTACACAGATTGTAGACTCTATTTACTAACTTTTCCATACACATCAGCACATCTGCTATTTGTAAGACACGGACACCAGGAGCAGAGGACCCAAGGGTTTGGTATTTCTTTCTATCAAATTCCCATTGTCCTATTTAAAATACTTTAATGTGCTGAAAAAGGGAGGGAAATATGTTTTTTTTAGGTAGTTGGTCAGCCACCTTCCTAATCCCTGACTGTCACATACTGCGGGAACACAGGGCTTGAAATGTGTTCTGTGCTATGTCTTTCAAATGGAAGACAGCCCGATGGGGTCCTGCTGCAGAGTTAAGGAGAGCCAGGAGTGTCCAGGCAAATGCAAATCAGCTGCGGGGACTGTCTTTAGTCATTTTGTTAAGGGATGTTTATAACTGTCGTTGCATTCCATGTTTGTGAGCTGAATTCGGACTGGCAGTGGGTTTAGTGCCCTACTTGTGTTCTAGCCGCCTTGCTAGGAGGCTTTCCGCCAGTCAGACAGGGGCAAGCTAAGAAATAACTGTGTTGGAGAAATCAGCATGGCAGCAGTGGATGATCTCCTGAGCCCAGAGGCCAAAAATGTAATTATAAATGTGTTCCTGTAAATTGATTTTATATATATATATATATATAAAGTGAAGCATTAGAACTAAGCAGAAAATAGAAAGCAAAAGTGTAAGGGGGACGTGGGGGTGAAATTAATGCCAACAAAATCCATGAAACAACCTGAAACAACTGAAGCCAATTTATTCTTGGCTAATTGCAAAAAATGAACATAGCATATAGATCAGTAACATCAAGAGCAGCAAAGCAGAATCAAATTGAATAGAATATAAATAAATAAATAAATGTGGATATTACTTCAGCCCCATGAGCAGCAAGGCATGAATGCACACAAAGGTTAATATTTTCCTGAAGTAAATCACAAAATCAGTCCCTGGGAAGAAAAAAATGGAAGAATCAAAAGGGAATTTGAAGCACATCATATTTCCTTTTGTCCAGGAGTGTCCCCAACACACGTGTGATAGCCCTCTTTTTAAGAACCAACCAGATTCTGATCTAATCATCTCAGCACAGACCTGAGGGAGTCATACATATTGCCATCAGGCTTATTCATCTGAGCAGCACAAATAAATCTGATCGCCAATACTTTTTTCATTATAAATCAAAAAGTCTCTGAAAGGATTGTTTTATTCCATATTGTATTTCAGTACTTGTCCATTTTAGGGGAGTGCATAAACAACATAAAGTGAAAAATACATTTGGCCTCAGCGTCCACAATGCTGTGGCAGTACTAGCATGTACTGCACATTTTGTTACATGAATTTATTCTAAACACATTGAAATGTATAACACTAACAGGCTAATGAATCGCGTTCCTTTTTATGTTTTAGAAACAATATAAAAATAATTGTAAAAAATTGTTGTTTTAAAGTCAACTGTAATAGCTTTTTAGGCATCATTAATATTTTAGGATTACATTTTTTATTGTAGCCTTTCATTCTAATGAATGTGTTCTCTTTCAAATGCACACAGAGATAATGAGCGATAATGAGAGGTCAAGCTGCAGTGTTTCCACAGAGGCTCTGGTGTATGAGAGCAGACCAGAGGGCCTGAGTAAAAGTTCAAGTGACCTGGCCAACCGTGTCATGTGACCCTCATTAGGGTAGACTGGTTCCAGAGATTACTTGTATCAATTAAGAACTTTTGCCAATTTGCCAATACATAACTTTTTACACTCAGTATTACTTGCAGCAGGCTTGAGAGGAATTAGGTCAAACCAGTATACGCTGTCTTCAGTCAATAATATAAGTAAACAGAAACATTCTGTTTGTGATAACAGGCAGATGAAAGTGTCAGACTAATGCACATGACTCACAATATTACTTGACCTTAATGTTTTTTCCATTTCTACCAAAGAAGCTAGTTAGCAATGTCTCTTTTCACTCTCTAATTTTTACTTCAACTGGTTTAGACAAACCAATTAATTTGTTAAATCCCTATTTTATTACAGCTCAACAGAGGTTTGTTTGTTGCACGTCAAATTTGCAAATCGTTATGTCGAGCAGCAATAAATGTAATGAAACCAACATTTTACTGCACAAAAACATATGCTTATGCAAATAAGTACATGTTAAAAACCAAAAATATTATCATTTAAAAAATTATATTTTTAACTTTTGAGCAGTGCGTATTGAGATAACACTTAGTTTGTTGAATTAATTTTTCATTGGTTTTAACATGGAGTGTCCTTTATACATATTTTATGTTGTCTCCAATGTATTAATTCCATCAACAAATTGCAGCTGCTCTATTTCAGGGATGAGCAATCCCACCCCTGAAAGGACACAGAGTGTGATGTTGTATTTTTTTACATTGCACTTGTTATTTTTTAGTCCTAATTTTGATAGCAAGTCACCTTATCTTATGTTTCAGGTGTAAATGTGTCACTAATTAAAAGGTTGAATTATACCTCCAGAACTCAAGATCTGACATTGTCCACCTCTGCCCTGTTGGGCATTGGCCTGGAGATTGTGAAGAAATATTCGGATTTTAATCTAAAGAATATGTGCACAACTGTCAATAAAGAGAACTGATTTTGTAGCTGGTTATGCAAACCATCATAGTACATCTTAAACTAAAAACATGAAGCATTGGAATTGTATGGCATGCATAGTTATTTATAGTTATTATTTCAGATATGATCATATATAATTTTAATCATATATGATGAAGAACAAATAAATAAATAAAATAACGACTTGAAACCTGAAATTATCTTTTGAATCTGTAGCTACATACACGCACGTGTAATGCATTTATTTAAGTCAATGACATTGGGATTTTTGTCATTTATTTTTCATAAAACAAAGTGATGGGCGTGCATTACTGGTGTTGTTGAAACTTGGCTGTTCTACGTAAACATGTGAGTGAAATAGCCTTCCTTCTCACCAAGCCATGATTGCATAAAGTACAATATGTTGTATAATAAGTTAAGTACTGCACTAGTTCAAGATAAAACATTTTTTGAAGAAGTTCATTTGGGAGAAAATAATAGAATAGCACTCAAGCAGACTCAAGCATACATAGAGTGAAATCTTGATAATCTTGTCTTTTTATGTTCTTTCACAAGGAAGTGGGGGTCTATCGCCGATGCCAGTTTTCCTCACAATCCAAGGTTGAGATCTGTGAAAGATACACAACATGGAGGAGTGAGATAAGGCACAAACAGCACCTGTATTAATTTCAGATGATTCCTGTCACTGTCCACGTTCCGCAGTTTGAGTTCTTAGATGTTTCACACTATCCATAGACATTTTCACTTTTTATATAAACTGTTATATAAATAAATATATTGTTAAGTGTGAACATAAATTGTTGAGCTACATGGTCGAGATGCAGAAATCTGTGTCGTGCCACTGTTTATTTCATCGGACAATTTACATTCAAATCAAATTTGTATATAAGAAAATTATGCCATTGATTTGTAAAATTTTGTTTAATTTATACACATCCTATGTGAAATGTTTTATCTCCCACTTCTTAATATATATATATTATTTTTTTCTTTTCTTTCTAAGATCTAAAAAAACTAAGAGCTGCAACTCTTGCAGCGTTACAGTGAGTTTTATTTCCAGCAGCTGAAAGGTGGTAGGTTGTGTGATAGTGAGGAGGTAGTTCTTACATGTTGGCAACTGTTTGAGAAAAATAAGAAATGTTCTTGAGAAAACAACAACGCAACGCTCTGCATCATCTTGCTACTGAGCTTTTTTTCCCTTCTAAGGTCCCTGGAGACAGCTATCAACGTTCTCCTCACAAAAGCAAGAACTGCCAGTGGGAAGGCGGTGCGTGTTGCTTGGGTGAGGTGTGAGTTTTCTTCAGTGCCAGTCATTTTCTCTCTCTTGAGCCACTGCGTTTTTTACTAGATAAAAATAAAAAATACAACACTCACACAAAAAAATTGGTCAGGTAGAATAATACACAGGAAAGTAACATAATTGTTTGTACATCTATTAAAAAAAAAAAAGTGTGTATGTATGTATGTGTATATATATATATATATATATATATATATATATATATGCAACCATTACTGATGTTTATTATTTGTATTTATTATAAATATTTTATACACATAAAACAATTTCCAATTTCAAGATAATTTTTTGCTCTCGAGAAGTCAATCATGACTTGTACATGTACACAGAGACTACTTTTCACATCTGACTTAATGATATAAATCTTTTTGTCTCCCACTTAATTCACCATCCATAATCGGTGGGAGTAGCACAATTAAAATTTTCTGAATTGCCCGTATCCATAAAGATAATTCATTACTTCAGAATTGAGGCCGGGTGCCAAATTGTCCTATTACCAAGTTTTCTTCCAGCAGTGTTTCGTCTCCAACACGCTCCCCTCATTGTGATTCTATTGCGAAGCCGATGTCGAGCATCTAGTCTCACAATAATTATTTTAAATTGCCACTAGGAGCAGCAGTCCTAGTGGGACATGTAACCGCCATTCTAACAAGGTAAATTTCTCAGCACGTGGAACTGGTTGGCTATAATACAGCCATGTGGGGGGTGAAACAAGTGATTATAGATAAGTCAGCATCAACTTCCCACTTTGTAGGATTTGAGACCACACCAGCGTGTGTGGTTGTAAACATGGGCCCTGTGTCGGGTCCTCAAGGTTCTTATGGGTGTAGGGCGAACTGGCCCCGAAATCATTATTAGAATCAGAGAGAAGTCGGTGGAGAATGATGTGAGCCCATGTTGGTTCTCTAAGGGGCGTTTCCTGTACACAAATTTCAGCAATGCTGACGGAATAGCGCGCATGCAAAATTATGTCCATTGTGGGAAAAAAAACCTATTGAAGAGAGCTGATTAACTCAGTATCAACATTGTTGACGTTTTTGCTTTTGAATACAATATTGATAATTTAGACTAACAAAGACACGTAAAATAACAACTAGGGAAATTGCAGATCACAGACAGCGTTGTACTGACTTTAATAACTATGTTTAAAATTAAAATTAAGTATCTAATGCAATGGCTATAAAGTAACAATTGCAAAACTTTTTATCTACATACTTTGGATGTAAATATATCACAATGGAGTTGTATCACTATGGCAGCACCCACCACTGTAACAGCTGCATCTCTCTGTACTTAACTAGTATTTCCACTAGTTTCTGTCTGGCACTTTTGGGACTGTTGCTGGTTTAGCAGCACAGTATATATATATATATATATATAGAGAGAGAGAGAGAGAGAGAGAGACTGCTGTTATACCTGTTTGTGATTTGTGATCGAGCTGGAGGTGACTCTGCATTTAGGGAACTGGCATTGTAACAAGGTTGCAGGTTAAAATTACGGAAGAGTAGTGACCATGTAATCCAGAGGCTGGTACTGAACCTGAATTGACTAGCTTAGTAAATATTTAGCTTCATAAATGGGTAAAATTTTAAACTATAATCTGAAATATTTTATTGGCTAAGCTACTAAATGATGTCATTGCTAAGAGGAAAAAATCTACAAATATAGATTTTTGATACAGAAGAGGTCCCCTGTGGCTTTTGCATTTGCATTATGCTTGTGTAGTGTTTATTTCTGGGCAAGATGAATCTCATGAAAAAGGTGCTTTGTCCTGTCTGCTAAAGGCAGTGAACTGGATTTGGCCCAAGGCGTAGGTTCCTTTCCTTGGACACCTGCCCCTCTAGTGTTTCTCTAGGTGTTCTTGTGTCACCCTCTAAGTAAATGCAAGCTGACTTCATGGGTTTTTGTATTGATGAGATACATCAAGTACTTTCTGAAATTAAATTAGCCAAAACTTTAAGTGCCACACTTTAAGTGTGGGTTTTGTGTGTGTGCTGGTGTGTGTGTCTGTGTTTGTGTCTGTGCGTACGTGTGTTAGTGTGCGTGTGTGTGTGTGTGTGTGTTTGTTTGTTTGTGCGTGCGTGTGTGAATTTGTGTGTGTGTGCCTGCGTACGTGTATTTGTGTGTGTGTGTGTGTGTGTGTGTGTGTGTGTGTGTGTGTGTATGTGTGTGTGTGTGTGTGTGTGTGTGTATGTAGAAATTTAGACTTGAGATCAAGGCAATTGTAAGAGTAATTGTTCTGGAAAGTTAAAACTAGTACTATCGGTTCTTATATAAACAAGGTTTCATTTTTGACAGGTATTGTGAAGCATTACGAAGACAGGATTTCAAATTAAATTTTCTTCAGCTGAGATGCATAACTGGAAGGAGCATGGCTGTGTTATAGAACGTTGCTCATTGACAAGTTCTGCCTCAGCTCTGATTTTTGTTTTTATTTATTTTATTTATTTATTTTTTTCCAGTGGAAATTGTCACAGTCCATATGAGATGTTGTATAAAAACCAAACAGCTGAAGAAAAAGTGTTGAGAGAAAAAAAAACTCCCAAAACTGTCAGACGTGTATGTGGAAATTTCCATTGGCTCTCCTACATCTCACTTCAGCCCTGGCTGTCAGACTGGGGCCATAAATAAATAAATAAATAAATAAATAAATAAGCAAATGAATAAATAAGCAGAGGAGAATTCGCCTCCCAGGTAACCCTTTAAAATGCCAAGGTGAGAAGTTCCTGTACCTCAGCCTGATTATTGTATCTTTAGCCCTGTACAGCACTCCTGATGTTAAAATGATGAAGAGAGAAAGAGCCGGGCTCTCGTTAGGCACACAGTCTCTGCGTGCTGCGCCGCATGCACTGCATCTGTTAGACTTTTCCCTCTCAGTTCTTTTTAATCTTTTATTCATAGCCTAGCAGGTGATGAAAAATTTATGCCTTGAGTCTGGCATTGAAATAAATGCAAAATGAAAACAGAAGCAGTTTATACTGACAGTCTGAATATCTCTATCTAGAACAAGGCTCTGCTGCGTAAGTGAGGGGTGGAAATATAGAGGAAGAAAAACAACATTAACTCTATGATGTAATTGATACTTTGGGCTCCCTCTGTAGAGTATCTTTTTTTATTTAGATTTTTTTTTCATCACGGTTCTCAGTAATGCGGGCATTTTCACCACCTTTCTACTCAGCCATGTCCCGGGGAGCCCGCCCCGCAGTGTTTATGGGCAGGCATGCGCTGTGAGGACAGCTGATTTAAGTGGGCTGTAATGTGATTGCAAGGTGTGAGGTGTTAACGTCGGCAGGGAGCTGGGATTCTCACAGACTGTAGACGGCTCCTTCTCCACATTGTTGAGCCCTCCCTGCAGGCTGGATGAGCTGCGCTCCCTCTCTCTATCTGTGGAAGTGGTACCGAAAGGGTAGCTCTTACCCCTGGGTTTGGTCAACCCTTTTGTTGAGTTTGGGTTTCTTTTTCTTTTATGGTTTGAACCGTAATTAATGTGACCTACAGGCTTTTAAAACTAACCAGGCGTTGGAAGATAACTTGATATACATCTGCAATAAAATGAGTTACCGGGAGTATCTCAATCCACCGTAGGAGTTGTGTGGCACACCAATGACCAAGTCGCTTGCTTCTGTCACCCTCCATCACAGAATACTTGGGTACAGATGATTTAGGATTACAGCCTGGCAGATAGTACCCACTGCGTCCACAAGACTGAGACCACCAACCATGATATAACATCCATGAGTGAGCATGGTTGCTGGGTTTTCTCTGCTCTAGCCTGTAGAGGGAGGAGACACCGAAAGATCTAATTGGCTGGGATTTCTCAGTTAGATTTTGCTTTCCCCCATTGAAATGAATGCTTGGTAAATGCTGTATGTGTATGTTATGTAATATGTTTTTGAAGCGTAGCCTTTATTTTTTACAAGCAGGGTTTTCACTTGATTTCTGACTTGGTGTGTAAGGCATCAATCATGCCCTTTTACTTTGCTCTCTTACTCTGTTTGCTTTTGTGATGTATTGGTTGTTTTTATTGAACCATAAGTAATCATTCATTTTATACATCTGTCTCTTCCCACTTTCCCACTGTCCACCAATCGCAGAGCTCGGACCTAATGGTGCCAGCCAACGTCAGCCAA
>JAOYSI010000024.1:2170223-2187114 GCA_025775065.1 Hiodon alosoides | reverse complement strand
CGCTCGGGGCAGACACAGCCACTGCCTACTTCTTATCCTCCTCCTCCCTCTGCCTCTGTCAGCATATCCAACAGTTCCCCAAGGTGCGGGCAGGCGGGCGGGCGGGCATGGGGTTTGAAAGAAGGCTTAAGCTGTATGACATTTGGTTTTTGTCATTGCCTTTGCTGCTGCTGTGGTGAATGCGACTGGTTGCGAGGGAATGGTTATGGACAGCGTGTGTCGCAGGGATATATAACAGTGGTGCTTAACTTTATTCTGGGCCCATGTTAATTTACACTGTGTACATCATCACCAACGGATGCGTTTACGTCCCTATTAGGTCAGTTATAATGTACAGGAGTTTCTTTATAGCAAAAAGGTTTAATCCTTTTCTGGCCTCGGATGACATATGAGTGAATGGCACTGGATGGTGTCAGTGATGAATCACTAGTCTCTGTAGTGGGAGCAGACGGGTGTCACCACCTAGACCTGGCCAGATGGGCCGGTGCAGGTGTGACTCTCAACCCTTCACCTTGTCTTAGTGATACATATGTCAGTGTACCCACATGTCATTGGTGTCCTGGAAAAAAAACATATGTTTAAATTTTCTGCACTTAAATAAACTTCCATGCTCTTTATCGTTTCATTAACTCTTAAGACTAATTCCATTTATTCTAGACGCCATGTGACTCTTGAAAATGTATGTTTTTTTGTTGCGCCTTGAAAATTAGACGCCAGTGAAATGCTGACAGTGTATTCCCATTCCCCACCAGTTCTGAGCTGAGCTTTTTGCAGTCAGTTTTTAGTGATTGCTGACATCATATGTGTGGCGTTATCAGTTGGTTTAAACATTATAAACTTAATCCTCACTGCAAAGTCATGGGGAGAGGAATATCCATGTCTGTGCACAGCGATCACATGATGTTGAGAAGAAAGATGGCCCTTCGTGGTGGTCTCCCCATTGAACCTGCCCTGTCCCTTTCTGTGATCCAGAGCAGGCAGAGTGGGTCGCTGTGGGTGAGGAGGAGCCAGCCCTTCATCCGGCCTTTGCGTTTGACATCTCGCTGCTCCGCGCTCTGGCCCTCATGACCTGCTTGGTTGTCTGTGTTTTGTCAGCCCTTCGCTATGAGAAGCCCTTTTCCCCAATCCTGCCCCCCCTGCTCAAGAGCCTGTTAATGTGTGCACAGGGAAAGGGGTTTGGAGGTTGTGTACTCCCAATGTATGGACAGATTACCCCTGTGCCTTTTGTCCTCAGCAGTGCTACCCTGCCTCACTGGCAGGAGTGGTGTTCTTTTATTATGGTTGACAGTGGTTTTATGTGCCATCCATAAACAGTGTTTTATGGATACTACCTCTGTCTGTGTGTTACTGAGTGTGTGTGGGTATAGACATAATACTGGGATTTGCATAGTCTTTAAAGTGCTTGTGTTAACAGATACACAATTTATGGCCTCACAGCATGCTCTCAACGGTTTACCGCATTCTCTGCATTGAATTAGATGCCTTTCCTCTCTCCGCCCCCCCGTCCTCACCGTCTCCAGGCTTAGCGCTGCTGCGTATAGTTTTCACTAATGCGCCGTGTGTGCCGAAACATGTCATCATTGCCCCGACATGCTCTGGACGTGCGGGTCACTGTGATCTGTGCAATCCTGACCTCTCCTTCGCTCCCTCCCCATTTCTCTCTCCAGACACTCTGACACATCTCTGTCTTTGAAGTCCATAGGCTGATCTCTCTACAAAGAGGAAAAGGGTGTTTTTGTAAGAAATTAAAGGGGGAATAAATGCTGCAGAGAGCTAGTCGGACATAATAAGCAGAGAAAAAGAGAGATGGGGTAATTGTAAGGCAATAAAAGCTCCAGCTTTTGTGTTGCCATCAATGGACAGCATGTTGCAGGTGCTGCCTTTCCCCAGTGTTATTGGTTTATTTATCCAGTGTGCATGCTGGCAGTGGCACGATTTCTTGGGATCTGACCTAGAAAGGGCCCCCTACCGCCAACTCTGAGGTTACATAGCTTCAGAGAGGAAGTCAAGGGGGGGGGGGGGGTCACTTCTCTGCCAGCCATCGCGCATTCACCTGTCTGGCTACCCTACTACCCTAGCCACTGGCTAGCAGGCCTTAGTAACAAAGAGGGTTTGGCCAGTAATCCACGGATCACTGGAACACAGAGGAACTTCGTTGCCCCCCACAGCCTCCTTAAAGGCAACCGTTGTGTTGACGCAACAAACGCATGCTGGAGATTCAAGCGCCTCATTAATCCTGAGAGTCTTTTATTTCATGGCGGTCTCCAGAAGAGGTTAATTTATTTTTCATAACCCCAGAAGTGAAGCGTTTAGGGACGTTTCCTCCATCTCGGCCTTTGAGGTTTTCCCCCCTCACTTTTCTCTTGGGCAGTAAGGGATCAAGTCGAAGCGATTCCTTGTGCAGGTCCTGTGTGGGTACCTTGCGGTAAAGAAATATCAAACGTCTTCTTTTTCCAGAACGGCGCACTCTTCACACCGACCTGCGGGCTACAGTGGGAACAATGGTTTGCAAAACAAAACAGCGGCTGGCAATCCTCTGCTGAAGACATCATTAGGCCAATGAAAGATGGCTTAGTACGCTCCAACCTTCAGCTACAAATAACAGATTTCAACTCCCCTGAAAGCTGCAGTCAAGGAAAAAACCCTGCGGCTCTGCTATACATGTCTGTGCCGCTATGTCTAAAAAGGTCTAATCAGGATGAAAATAAGCTATCTGTTCCCTGGAAGTTGAAGGCGACTATATAGCTGAGACTATAATTTATGATGTTATTAATGTTATAACAGGGTTTATTTAAGACAATGATTTAAGGCCTCCATGGCACATCTACGATGCTAAGTAACTTTATGTTTCCAGGTATTGTAGGTGGTGTGGGAAATGCGTTACATTCCCTGTCAAGGGAGTCGCGAGGCCGTGCAACCGTCATGCACCGGTATTGATCGTATTTTTTTTTCCCCCTCAGTGAAACTTTTTTCCCGTTTGTTTGTGGTGTGCGTTCTGCTTACGTTTCTGGAGAAACAAGAAAAAAGGTCTGCAGAAGTCTGACCCCCATAACACACCTGGGCCTAAAGTTTTCCTCCTACTCTGGTCCTGTTGTCTCACATGAGTCGGGCAGAAAGAGATGCCATGGAGAGAAGCTTTTCCCGGGTGTCGAAAGTCAGATGCCAACAGTCTCTGTTAGTACTTCTGCAGTTTTTCATTCTCCTTTTTTTCCCCTGTTCAATTAAAATTCCTCAGCTCTGTGAGGTTTTTGAAGTTGGCCCCGGGCCTCCGCGGGCTCATCAAGCCCTGCTCCGCTAGATTGCGTGCAGGTATCTGCAATGTTATTTCAAATGGCTTAATTAGTTTCTGACTGCAGTGGCTGAAGGATGTACAAGGCATAACCCTTTATTCAGGGGGAGAGGGAAAAAAAAGATTGAAACCATGTAACACGGCCACTCTTTTCCTGTGGTTTCGCTTTCTGGGTCATGTTCTTACACTGGCTGTTACCTTCTGGAATCAAATCCCTCTCGCTTTGTTATTATTGTCGACACTTGTAAAAGTAGATGTCATACAAAACGCATCTAAAACGCTCATCTCAGTTTTGCCTAATATTGTGTAGATCCCCCTTTTGCCACCAAAACAGCCCTGACCCGTCGAGGCATGGACTCCACTAGACTTCTGAAGGTGTGCTGTGGTATCTGGCACCAAGACGTTAGCAGCAGATCCTTTAAGTCCTGTAAGTTGCGATGTGGGGCCTCCATGGATCGGACTTGTTTGTCCAGCACTTCCCACAGATGCTCGATTGGATTGAGTTATGGGGAATTTGGAGGCCAAGTCAACACCTTGAACTCACTGTTGTGTACTACAAACCATTCCTGAACCATTTTTGCTTTGTGGCAAGGCACATTATCCTGCTGAAAAAGGCCAATGCCATCAGGGAATACCGTTGCCATGAAAGGGTGTACATGGTCTTCGATGCTTAGGTAGGTCATTGCAGGACCCAAGGTTTCCCAGCAGAACATTGCCAAAAGCATCACACTGCCTCCGCCGGCTTAGTGCATCCTGGTGCCATGTGTTCTCCAGGTAAGCGATGCACACGCACCCGGCTATCCACCTGATGTAAAATAAATCGTGATTCATCAGACCTGGTCACCTTATTCCATTGCTCCGTGGTCCAGTTCCGATGCTCACGTGCACATTGTAGGCACTTTCGGCAGTGGCCAGGGGTCAGCGTCCTGGAGAACTTGTGTATATATATATATATATATATATATATATATATATATATATATACACACAAACACAAACACACACACACTCTTACTGCCTTAATTCTTAATGGCATAGATTCAACAAGGTGCTTATTTCCATGATAGCATCACGCAGTGATTCCTGAACAGTTGATACAAGGCAGGGTGGATCCATGCTTTCATGTTGTTTACGCCAAATTCTGACCATACAATTTGAATGTCGCAGCAGAAATCAAGACTCAGACAATGTTTTTCCAATCTTCTATTGTACAATTTTGGTGAGCCCGTGCGAATTGTAGCCTCAGTCTCCTTTTCTTTGCTGACAGGAATGGCACCTGGTGTGGTCTTCTGCCGCTGTAGCCTATCTGCTTCAAAGTTCGAAGTGTTGTGCGTTCAGAGATGCTCTTCTGCATACCTCGGTTGTAACGAGTGGTTATTAGAGTTACTGTTGCCTTTCTATCAGCTCGAACCAGTCTGGCCATTCTCCTCTGACCTCGGCCATCAACTAGGCATTTTCGCCCAGAGAACTGGCGCTCACTGGCTATTTTCTCTTTTCCTGACCATTCTCTGTAAACCCTAGAGATGGTTGTGCATGAAAATCCCAGTAGATCAGCAGTTTCTGAAATATGTAAACCAGCAACAACCATGCCACGTTCAAAGTCAATTAAATCACCTTTCTTCCCCATTCTGATTGCTGGTTTGAACTTCAGCAATTGTCTTGACTATGTCTACATGCCTAAATGCATTGAGTTGCTGCCACATGATTGGCTGATTAGATATTTGCGTTAACGAGCAGTTGAAGAGGTGTACACAATAAAGTGGTGAGTGTATATATGCACACCCTACACACTGTATATATTTTCCATGTCAGACCAAGGTTTCCAGGCTTTCAATAGTGTGACATTTAGGTTTTTTTCAGCCAAAGTGTAAACAGGTTTAACTCGGTTTGCAATCATCCTTGTTGTAAAATACAGTGGAAGTTAGTCCCTGTAAAGCAATCATCAGACATAGCTTTAAACTCCTTTTTTCCATTTCAGGGGAGTTTAGGGCAGGGGCAAAACCCATTAGAAGTTGCCAAAATTGTATTTGTCTACCGTCTATGCTTAAAAGCCAACAGTCTGAGTCAGTCTGTTTCCCTAAAGGGTGACACATTCTCTCTAAAATGAAGGAAATAAATTTGAGGAGGAGCGTGAGAAAGAAATGACAAGACTTTCAGAGCTGTGGCATGCGTTGTCTTTTCTGTGACGACGTGTCGTAGCATAGCCGTGGGAGTCTCAAGTGGGTGTTGCTAAGTGAAGTTGTTCTGAACAGGGTCCTCGATAGACAAGAACATTGCATTCCCTTTTTGAAAATGATCAGGACATCTTCACCTCCCAATTGTCAGTATTGAAAAAAAGGTTGTTAGATAAGTTTTTTATTTAGTTGTTCCTCAGAGTATGCGACAGAGACTGCACAGGGTTTTATGTCTTCAGTAGGCTGCTGCTGTCTCTCTGCCGCCCCAGCCTGCATTGCAGCAGCTGCAGATATAAGCGGGGGGTTCGGCCCACTCACAAGTCTCGTCTCCCTGATGGGCATCCCGGCCTGGCTGCCTGTATCAGAGATGATGGGGGAAATTGGAAAGGGTTGAGAGGGTTCGGCGGATGTAGGAGTGCGACTGGCTGGCAAGCAGGACCCTATGTTTCCTTGGGGGCCCGACCACCACACCGGCCCCAAAACTGGGTCAAAGCCTGGGACCCGACTGGAGAGAGATCTAACACTGGAAATGATTGATTCCAGCCTCCCTGCAAAGCAGTCCTAAATCTCTCTGCGTTTTGTGTCAACATGAATCCGAAATGTAAAAGACGGGGATTGTGATGGCCCACTATATTCTGAATTTGAAGTGATGTATTAACAGGTGATGGTGGTTTTATTTAAATGAACTCTCTCTTTCTCTATAGTTTTTTAAATGGTCCAGCATAGTGTCCAGTTCTACAGGAGGAAATCTGTTCATTTCAAACTACAAGTGTATTTTGCATAATATCTGCAGTTCTCTGTAAATGTGCTTCTAACTTATGTGCGGCTTCTTCAGTCCCTCCCCCAGCCAGGCTAAAACTTCAGTGCACCATTTTGTGGAATTAAATTATGGCGTTATTCCTCCTCAGTACTGTGGCAGACCATCATATCATTAACTGTCCAATTAAATCCAATAAGATCATTCTAGTTAATATGTGAAAATGTTTCCCCGTTATCCGTCTAATTACTGCACTCTTCCTCTATCTCACCGCTGTCAAAAATGAGTCGTCTTGTATGCCGGTCCAGCCCCCATCCTAGTGGCCAACCTCGGACTGATGTATAGCAATCTCTGTAAGTATTTTGGGTCTGTTGTGTTTGTTTTAGCTAGTGTCAGCGTCTCTTTATGCCCAGTTGTTAAAATCCATTAGAAAACCCCCCCCCCCCATTTTTTTTTTTTTTTTTGCCAAGTAATTGATTACTAAGTGACTTCACACTGCTGGTAACCTTGCACAGCGCACCGAGAGTGTGTGTTGGGTTTTTCCTATAGGGTACTGTGTTGGACAGCAACCCATCTGACAGAAGTTTCTTTTTTTTTTTTCTTTTTTTTTCAACCCTTTTACATCCAAACTGTAACCACAGCTGGTTTGTAAACTGTGGGGAGTGTCATGATGACTGGAGTTGTGAAGCATGTTTTAATAAGGGGGGAGGAGGTAGGCCTTCAGTGTGACCTGTCACATTGAAGTGTGTATTTTAAAGGCCATCGTTCTGACACAGGACGGGACACTTTGTTTGTGAGTGAGAATGTACTCTGGAATAAGCGTGTTCAACTTAGGCTCATTAGGCCTGCTGTCAGATTTTTAAAGATATGTATTGAAATTTTGATGTACCGACTGTATTTACGGACAATTGTTGAAAAAATTCAACAAAAAAATTCAATTTGGTATTACAGTACTTTTTATTTTATTTTTTATAATATGATCTTTGATTAGTCATACCAGTAAAAAGTCCAAAATAATAAACACTAATCCATATTAACAAAAAAAAGTCTTAATTCCATTCATTGCACTAGGAACAGGCAGGGATTATTACGTAGATTATAAAAATGGAATCATAGTTTCTGGTAGTCGTTGTATAATTTTAACAGTCGTTAAGCATACAATGATATTAATCAGTTAATTAATAAAAGAGTATAAGAATGCTTTTGTACAGGCTGTTACAAGAATTTACTTTTTTGCGGCCTGGATTACTCAAGATTATGCAAGATTAAAGGACACAATTCTGCACTAAACTCAGTCTCTGGTTAGGGTTAGTTATGCAGGAAGATTAAAGGACACCATTCTGCACTGAGCTCAGTCTACGGTTAGGGTTAGTTTTTCAGGAGTAATAAAGGAAACCATTCTGCACTGAGCTCAATCTAGGGTAAGGTATGCAGGAAGATTAAAGCACACCATTCTGCACTGAGCCCAGTCTAGAGTTGGGATTAGTTTTTCAGGAGTATTAAAGGAAACCATTCTGCACTGAGCTCAGTCTAGGGTAAGTTATGCAGGAAGATTAAAGCACACCATTCTGCACTGAGCTCAGTCTAGGGTAAGTTATGCAGGAAGATTAAAGCACACCATTCTGCACTGAGCTTAGTCTAGCCCATGTTGTAAGAGGTAAAGTAGCATTAGACTGGTATTAATGAATGTCTGCGCCACCAGTCTGTCTTGTTCTGGCACTGACGCTTACCTAGCTCTTGCATGCCAATTCAAATGAGTCACCCAATGCTGAACTAAACTAAATCTGTGGAATGCTGCATGCTTTTTGAGCCCCCCCAGCCCCGACCCCCTCATCCCAAATCTCTTAAACCCTATCCTTAAAATTTAATTAACATTTTGATCAGGAGGGATTAATGCAAAGCACAGCGAAAATTAACACTGGCTTTTGTTTTGGCTGGTTAGTGTAGCAGCGCATGCGCCTCTCCTTGCCCCGCCCCAGTCACGTCTTCATTTTGGGGAAAGGAGAGGGGTGGGCCAAGCCCAGAGTGTCTGTCAATCCGTCCACGAGTGTTTGTGGTGAGGGGGAGGGGGGACATTGACCGGGGCCCATACATGGATGCTGAAAGCAAATATAAAGTGTATTATGATGTAGCACTGGCAGGGAAGGAAGGGGCTGCTGCACTGTTAGAGGTTAGAGGAGAAGAAATTAGGATTCATCACAGCACACTCCAACGGGTCTTTTCTCTTTTTTTCTTGACTCATCAAATGAAAAATTCATCAATTCATCCTCTGACAATAAAGACACACACACTGAAATCAATCCCAGAGTTATTCCTGGAACCCTGTGCTTGGAAACCAAAACCAAAAAGCAAATCCCTGACCATGGTTATATCTTATTATGGTTCCTCATTATTGGTTTAATTATTAGATGGAGGCAGGACCAGGCGGGTGGAGATCAGGGGCAAAGAACAGCGTAAGAAGGAGAAGAGTGAATCTGATTTGGTTTCATTAGTGCGCACAGGGTGTTATTGGTGCACGGTGGAGACGCTGGGAAACGGGGTCTGAGCAGGCTGATAAAGTTGTCAGATGCGTGTAAGAACACAGCTGATGTGAATCCCTGGAAGGCAACCAATAGAGAGAGCCTGTGATCAGTGAGGCCTGATGGGAGACCACCCAGAACCGCAAGCACAGAGCTGAGCACCCAGAAAGATCAAAGGCAAGGGAGAGTAATATCCAATGAATTAAGCAATCTCCCGAATGAGGAGAAGACAACATGGAAGAGGGACA
The DNA here is from genome assembly GCA_025775065.1 of Hiodon alosoides. Classification (NCBI taxonomy): domain Eukaryota; kingdom Metazoa; phylum Chordata; class Actinopteri; order Hiodontiformes; family Hiodontidae; genus Hiodon; species Hiodon alosoides. Next base: position 2,178,127 of record JAOYSI010000024.1, on the reverse strand, counting down.
GACAGGGCACCATGGCGATTCTTTTTATATCCCCCCCTCTTTTTTGCATTTGAATGCTTCTTCCATCTCTTTCTCATCCTCTTTCTCGTTTCTTCTCTCCTCTTTGCAGCAAGCCCACTGTTAAGATTTCACATTAATATCCTTTAACAAGGAGCTCATTAGCCTCCAAAGCAAAGCTGCTTTCCTGTCAGCCCTCTGTGTTGTTTGAAATTCAAGAGTGGCGCAGTATGGCTGCCGTAACCTACATACAGAAATGTGTAGGTTTTTTTTTTTTTTTTTTTGCCCTCCTCCAGTTTGAGCAGATTCTGCGAAATAAATATTATTAAGTGCATAATGTATGTACATATATAAGCTCTAATTAATATATACTCATCACTCCTCTAATTATGGGCATCTGCAGCTGGAATCTAGCGGGATTGTGCCCCCTTTTTTGTTTGTTTTTCACCTCTCTGCAATGAAAAAGGGTTTCCGCTTCCCATTCGCCGGAAAAAAACCCCTGCAGATTCCATTGGATGTTCCGATCTGCACCTACCCTTATTTTAATCCCTACCTCAGCCATTCTGCTGCCTAGTGCCTGCTCCAGGCAGAAAATAAAGATGACCCACTGACTTTTGGTTCAACTCGTCTGCAGATAAAAGAGGAGTGAAAGACGCAGCGAGGAGAGAAAGTTCTCGCTGCGGAATGCAGGTTGCGATAAGGCATTGTGTGACAAAATTCTCCGTTGTATCTCGGGGTGGCTGAGTCGCTCGGTGCCGTCCAGGGGCATTTTAATCGAGCGTGTTGATTAGGCATGTCAGAGAGCAGACACCACAGGCTGCTTTGCCTCCTCGCCGAGTTTGCAGAGTCCAGTCGGAAACTGGACCTTTTTTTTAGCACAGGGCATGATTCTTTGCTTGCTTGCTTTAACACATCATGATTATTCAAATTTTCACATTTGGGGAGAAAATAAAGAGTATTATTTCAGTATTCCTTTTTGACAGTTGATTATTTATATTGTGGCCTTTTTATTAGTCATTGAATATGACAACATAGTTGTTTCATTATTCCGTTTTAACTTTAACTATAACTACATTATTATGTAGTTAGGACTTGCCTTTTGGTATACCCTTTATGAAATTATAGAAGCATTTATACGTTTTGTGGTTAATTTCAGATAGCTTTAAAACTTGGTGTCTGGCATACTGATAAAATTGCCTTAAAAGACACCACTACTGTTGAGGTTACCCCTTTATAACCCACAATTCAAATGTGCCTACAGTGTTTGGATAAGACCTTGTGAGACGATTAAAACATGTTTGCTTTGGTATCTGTGCGAGCAGGCCATTTAAAAGGTAGCTCTGCTTCCCTGTCTCTCGTCAGCCAGATTAACCCCCATGCATCAGAAATCCCCCACTGTCAGAGGCACGAAGGTGACTGCGATCGTCAATGACTTCTCAATTAGCAGCGGGTGCTGCCTGCAGAGGGAGCCCCTACAGGCCTCAGCACTGGCCCTCGCCACTGGCTCTCTGAAGACTCACGTTGGGATCTGGGGCCTTTTGGGTGGCTTTGATCGCTCTCATTCATTTATATTTCATTTATTAAAGGAATGTGCTATTTTATTTTATCTTGATAATCCCGGCTCGGATGCTAAGGTTTAGCAGTGTCTTACGAAACAATATTAATGTCTTCAGCTGGATTGAGTTTAACTCCAGCACTAACTCCAGCTAACTGCAAAAACTACCTTAAGACATGATGGTATCTAAACTTTGGGTGAACGCAGTGTTTGCCTAGCCCTGGGTTTGGCTCCCGGTTTTCCTGGAGCACTTAGAGGAAACGCTTCTTCTGCCCTTATGTTGATATCGACTCGGCTGCCTTGACAGAGAGGGAGAGGGAGAGGGAGACAGAAGACGAATAGTGCAGCTTCCCTACATCCATGATCAAAACTGGAGCTGCCCATGGCCCGGAGTGTGGAATAATTATCTCTGGTGGTCGCACAGATCTTAATGTCAGCGCCGGGAACCAGGGGCAGCAGAATTAAAGCGTAGGAACCTGGCAAGAGAGCAGATGGCTGCTCCAGGCTTTTGTATCAGATACTGCAGCCCTTTGTTGAAAGCATGTTTTTTTGGGGGTGGGGTTCAAAACGCAACTGTCTGCGTCTAATCTCCTCCGCGCTTTTATCATCAGTTCCATTTCTCTGATTATTTATTATAAATGTATAAAATCACACTGCAAGATCACATGCATTTATGTGGAAAAATTGTGGCTGTATTCATTTAGGCAGGTAGGTGGCAGCCTTCTTTCAGAGAGAAGCAGTAGAGCCTCGCTCCCTCTCTCTCCTTCCTTCTGCACCTCCTCCTCCCTCTCTCTCTCTGCCTCTCATTCTCTGCTTGTTCACACAGAACCACAGGGCTGCAAATTAACCTGTCACTTCATCATTTGACAAGATCTTCATTTTTATTCATTAGAACTTGGGCTGGGCCCGGGTGCGTCTGTGGTCATTTGCCTAGCCCCCTCCCTCCCTCCTTACGTCCCCAACCACCCCCCTTGTTCTCCCTTCTCTTTTGTGCCTCCTTGCTGGGATTGTAGGAATTCTGACCGCAGATCTATTATCCCTTGTTACAAGTACACACAATGCAGACGCTCCTCTGTAGGGATGAGGGAGAGCAAAGACAGTAAAGACCACATAAGCTACCCGTGATGAAAAGCTAAATGAATGCATAAATAACTCCGTGCTCTGCCGTGTTTGCCAAGATCAAGGCAAGATTTTGAAGGTTTAGAGAGATCAGGCGTGGAGACCCTATGGAAACGCAGACCCCCTCCTCGGCAGTCACTGTAGACGGCTCACCCGGGAAAAGCTACATATATCAGAGCGTTTCCTTCTCGTCTTCTCCATCCCTTTTACTCCTCCGTTTCACTGCCCTTCCTCCTGGCAAGTTACTGCCAAAGGGAACATTTTAGCCACTCTTTTGGAGAAATGCCGTGAAATGTTTGCAGTGCCCTTTTGCGATGCAAACCTTGGATCATTAACAAAAGTAAACAGTGTAGGTTTAAAAAAATAAAAATAAAATAAAAACATGCTCACGATTTAAAAAAACAAACGAACTAATGCAACTATCTTAAAGGCCCTGTTAGTCACGGTTAATGGCGTTTAGCTATCCTGTGTGTTCGTCCACAGCAGGAACAGTGTCATATATAGACCTTGGTCTTTAATTTACATCAGAGCTAGAGCAAGATCACGCATTCGCGTTGCCAGCTGTCCGGCTCCCTGTAAAGACACTGTGCTCATCTGACCACTCTGAATATGGGTTTTCTTTATAGGCATCCATCCGATGACAGGGAAGGAACATGACTGTTTCTACACTTCTCATTAAAACTAAACCGCTTTTGGTTGCACTTCAAAACATGCATCTTTATGGTAGGGAACGATATGCAGAGAATAGAAATTCAATGATTGGTAAAGTGTGCTGCTGTGAATAGAGCTGGGATATACTTTAATTTCCTTCTCTCGCCCTCGTCCCCCACCCTCCTTCGTTAACCGCAGAATTCAGTGATAGTTGTCTCTTGAATGAAATAGTGTGTGAAATATTTAATGGTCTATATACTTTAAATGTGAGAAAGGCAAACAATGCACTATCCATTTAACTATTACCAGACACCTGGTGACTGGTGGCTTTTTCTGTCAAAAGACTGTTTGCAGTTAATGTTAGCAAACCCACCGCAGACTGGTGGGGTAAGCAGATTATCAGTAATTGTATGTGTGTATGCATTCTGGGGGAGGGTATTTTGGGAAGGGTTAGGTGGGAGGTGAAGGTGGGGGTGGGGGGGTAGCATCACATTTTTATTGGGCCTGAATACGATATAGATTCCTGCTGGCTGTTTTGTATTTCATCAGAAAGCCCGCTTGGAGGCCGCTACCCATTGAGTGGCCTTGGCCCATGAAGTTGCCTGCATGCTGAGAGGGGTTTTGATCTTGGCAGTGGCAGTTATGTTCCTGATAAAATTGGAGCCCCCAGGAGCACCTGCGAATCAGCTTTGCTTTAGATTAAAATGAGCTCTTACAGAACTGTTTTTTTTTTTTTTTTTAATCAAGATGGAAAGTGGGAGTTGGGGGATGAAAAAAAAGAAAAGAAACCAGGTTTACTTGGGTTAACAAGGTGGGGGAGGCAAGAAGGGCGTAGTGGCGGTGTGGTGGGGGCCTGGAGCTAGGGAGAGGGGTGTGATTACAACGAGCGGGTAGGTGGGTGGGTGGCTGGGTCCCGAGAACCAGACAAAAGTAGTAAGTGCTGTGTCACCGGATCTGAACTGTGGGCCAGCCGGTGGCACACTGGGAGCGGTTCTCCCATTATTTACATGAAATGTGAATCATTTGTAAACTGTAGGCAAACCTAACCATTTAAAAAAAAAAAAAAAGTCCCCTCCTCCCAACCACCATGCTTTTCCAGTTTACACAAGCGGCGCTTGTTTATTTGCACCACGCCTGGTCGTCATTTTTCACCAAGCTCTGGCTATCCCAGTGCCCCATGAAGTGCAGGGAGTGCGCTCCCCATGTTCCTTGCAAGTCAGCACAGATGGGTCTGGGGCAGAGCTAGATACTGGTCGCTATGAATTAGGACACGCAGCCATTGCATGTTAGCGAGTACAGCGACTCTATGAAGAACTGATGAGAACAGTCCAAGTCCAGCTTTGGGCCTGTGAGTCGCTAAGATGCAACGGTATTTATTGTACCTGTAACCAGAGATATGGGACCATAGTTTGGGAACTACAGAACAAAGACACATTTGTTATAAAGTAAGAGCCCCCATTTACAAATAAAATTTCAGGTCTTGAGGAATTGTATGGTTTGAAAATTGTGTTATATTTTGGTACATAGTGTGTACATTTTGGTTTGGTGTGTGATGCACCTGCCCAGGGAACGCTGTGTTTCATGAACAGAAAACCTGAATGGCCTGTGTGTGGAGTCTTTAACATTTCAGCATCTGAAGCTGTTCCTCGTGGTTAATTGCTCTTTGGGTCTTTTCTCCTCTCCTTCTCCCTGAAAACCAAGCTTATTGCAGCTAAGCGAATCTCCCACAAAAACTGCAAGTTGTCCTTGTGCATAAAAGTAGATTCTGCACTTCAACACCTTTTCAAATTAATATTTGTGATGGATCTATTCTGAGCCCCGGAGTTTCTGTTCTCCTGCTTTGTTCCTCTGTTTGATGTAATGGAGGCAAGGACAAAAAGGAGAGCTGGGAGAGTGTGTGAAAATGGTAGTTAAGTGGGCTTAAGGGGTGCTTCAGTACTTTCTGAATGGATCCATGAGTGAATAGACCTTCAGAGTGCTTCGCTGTAGTGCAGTAAACAGACAGGTCCAGCACAAAGGTGTGGCTCAAATGAGCGCATGCATATCACCCCTCGTGACATCTGGCCAGTCCCCGAAAATAATTTTACCCCGGGCCCCCACCCTACGGGCTGAACGTTTACCTCCCGCCCCCCGAAAGCTCGGGCAGTTAAAAGAAAAAAAATCTCTTTGTGCAGTTAATTGCGATGAGTATAATATACAAGTCTTTCTGAGGGTTGCTCAAGACAATGGGACAATTGAGCGATTTAATGAGACGCTGCCCATCGCCTCCTCTTTCCCCACGCCTGTCGTTTCTTCTGGCCTGTGCGCCATCACTCGCTTTATCTTCATACACGCTTTACAGGATCCCAAACTTTTCCTTTTTCTTTTAATTTCTTTGTTTTTTAAAGTAATGTCCGTACTATTTTGTTTTCAGTTCAAGCTCTATTTGGTCTTACTTAAGCTTGTGATCATAGTGTCCCCGGTTCTCTGTTTCAGGCAATGTTCTTGGACAAAAACCTCTTTAGAATTATCAGGTAATGAGCCGCAACGATCAGCAGGGAGGGTTGTGAGCGTTTTCCTCACAATGTGGATGCAGTCAGCAACAGGGACGGCCATGGGGGTTAAATGACTGATCATCTCTCCCGTGTGCTATGTAAGAGTGTGTGTGTGTGTGTGTGTGTGTGACTGTGTGTGTGTAGTTATAAAATGGGATATTAATAAGCTATTCATTATATTCTGGTTCTTATTAAGATTTATTAATAACCCTACTTCATGTCGTCTAGTGATTTTAATTTAAAAGCCAAAATCTACACTTGTATGAAGTTGTGAAGGGCAGTGTTTTTTCCTGCCTTTCTGCTAATCACACGGTCACCACAAAAGACTGGCTCCATTATTACTTCTGCAGCGAAGGAAAAAGGAAATGAGAAAGAGACAGGGGTTTCAGCAGCCTGACACCGGACAATTAATCTTCCAGTAAGCGTTGTCAGCCAGAAATGGACACAAATGGATCACTCACATTAACCCAGGGAGTGTAGGTAGGGGTTTTAACAAGCATTTACGAGGGTCCATTTTCTCACTAATGAAGAGGGGAATAAGCGGCCCAGTGTTAGCCAGCAATATACACTTAAAGTTCCGTCGTTCTTGGCTAAAAAACCGCCTCTTCACATTCTTGACATTTCTGGTAGACGCTCTGTGATCTGAGCCTGCGCTGGTGGGGCCGAGAGCGAGGAGCTTGCCCTCTGACAGCAGTGGTACGGCATTTGCCTTGTGCAGGCCTGGCCTTCCAAATTAATTAGAGAAGGGGCCAGCTTGGCTGCAGCTTCTGCCTTCCTTTATTTGTTGATTTAGGGCAGTCGGAGTACATCAGAAATGAAATCATTCAGAACTTTTAATGAGCTGCCCAGACCTTCGGCATACTGCTCTTAAAGGCTGGATTTGTGCGAGTGAACTCGTTTGAGCGCTCGGCTGAAGGTGAAGGCTCCCGCTCCCGTTTTTTGATCATGGTCGGAATGAGTAGCGGACAGCTAAATGTTCTTGTGGAGATTGAGAGTACCTTATAATAGTGAGCGAGTTTGAGTGAGAGTACGTTCCACACACAGGTGGCCAGGTTACCGTTGCTGTATAGAGATTAAAGGATACATACCCCCTTACCTTTGTGACCTCAATACGGTTCATCTCTCGCTGGAAGCTTTGCTTGTGTATGTCTGTTGGCACAGAATATTGTAATCAGTGCAATATGCCCATAGGTCAAGGCTGTCCAGCTTCCTGATGGGCTGACATATAGACTGCTTGTCCATTTAACTCGCCTCTTAGTTGTCATTTAGATTAGAAATAATCTCACTTTATATTTCTCCTGCCGTAGGTAAGCCGCTGCCACTGCCTGTCACACGAGTGAGCTCTCTGACTGGTCTGGGTTGGGTGGCTGATTGTCCAGTGTAATTGCCTAAGAGAGCAGTGATACCAAACCATAAAGTTGTGCATATAAACAACTTTCCCTAAATTATGAAATGAGTTATGTCCTTGAAAATGAATACAGTAGGTGATAGTCATGCATAAGGGGTATGGTCTGTTTTCTGTGACTAATATATCCTTTTTTTTTCTTTCATGTGTCTACTAACACTTTTTTTAATGCATCATGAGTTTTAAAAATTTTTTAGCTGAATTTTCTTCAGATTTTAGCTTTTCTCCACACCTCTGCAGCTTGCAGCTGTAGACATCATGTCTTCCAACACCGTATGGCCGGTGCCCGTGCTTCCGTGTGTCGGCCATCTGCAGCCTGGATCTGCAGACCTCTAAAGCTTGTCCTTTAGCTCTCTTGGCAGCGTGTGTTGTAATTGTTCCACCCTGAAATCTGCCACAGTGGTGGTAAGATGCAGTCTTCATTTAAATAGCGCAGTTGTGACTCACAGAGATTCTGAGCAGAGACACCACACTGCACACCTCCGCTACGTCACTGCTCCAAAAATTCACTTTTAACTTCCAGAAAATTTAGGGATATTAAAGGGACGTAATCACAGTTATAGTACAATATGTGTGTGTGTGTGTGTGTGTGTGTGTGTGTGTGTGTGTGTGTGTGTGTGTGTGTGTGTGTGTGTGTGTGTGT
>JAOYSI010000024.1:2153163-2166573 GCA_025775065.1 Hiodon alosoides | reverse complement strand
GACAGCTTGATTAATTACCCAGTGTTATGATTTATGAGTAAGCAGTATGTAAAAATAATAGACAACAGGTGGTCTTTAAAAACTTCTTCTTTTTTTTTGTATGGGGGTGGCGGCTTCTTTTTTTAGCTGCATTGAACAGTTACTTTTAACAATCTACGCTTGACATCTGAATCATGTTACAGATGGGAAAGGTAAAAAAAAAAATTGTCACTGTATATGTTGGGGTTATATTAGGAACCAACTTCATAACCTACGATAAGTTATGTTTATTGCTTAATGTTTATGCTGAGTTGAGTGTGTTCCCAGCATATACTTAAGACAATGGCCATTCACATGCACATACGGAGACACATGCCTGTGCACGTCACCACACCCACACTACGTCACATCAATTCAGGGTTCTTCATTCTCAGGTCACGTCTTGAGGAAATTGCTGAAATAATGGAGGGGATATTTTTCAAGCCAAGCTGCAACTATATTTACTTTAACACTTCAATTGGGCCTTGTGATAGGCTGCTTTGACCTCACCTGACTTCTGCACCTATGGTGCGCTAAACTTAAACAGAAGGCAGGGCCTCTCTTTACATGGCAGGTAGCCTGTGCAATCATCAAGAGGGCAGGAAAAGCAGAGCTTCTCCAAACACTGCTGTCACCCCTCATTCTTTCTCTCCCCTACTCCTTTAGTTCCTTGGCTGTCTTTCAGCTTTAAAGATGGGGTTTAACGCTGTAAAATAGCTGGCAGGAATCAAGAATGGCTGGTGAACGGGTAGAAGAAACTTTATAGAATTTCCTCAAGACAGCTGTCTTTCTCTTGCTCTCACTCCCAGGCCAAAATAACAGACCAGAGGTCAAGGGATACTACCATAACCCTTGACCCTGAAGTTTACCACAGTTCAGATCCCCAACCTGAACACTGGAGAGTTGTTTAAGGTTTTTTTTTAAGTTGGGACTTCCAATAACGGTGTTGGCCATACAGTTGCCAGCTAAATGTCTGGATTGTTAATCGATAGTCTTTCAAAAAAATCTTGTGTTTTGCATACTACTAGGCAAGTAACATATAATAACAATGTACTTAAAACTGTCATCTACAGAATGATCAAGTTTTATATATTGCATTGTTAGGCTGGAGTTGGCTCGTCTGAACCTGATGAAATAAAGGAGTTCAGTATTTCTTCAATTTCTGGATTGATAAGGGATGGTCTTCCAAGAAATGTTTTACTGTGTTTTGCATACTGCTAGGCAAGTATATACTAAATCTAATAGTAGACTGATTTATAAATACAATTTAATATCAAATTTTCCCTTTTATAAAAATAGCATTATTTTAGAGTGGTGAAGCAGATCATTTTCGTTACACTGTCTTCTAAATGTTTCCTAATAATGTAAATTATAATAGTCATATTATCATATTACAACACCAATTCATAACCCACATTTGTTCCGATCATAATATAAATAGTGGCTGGAATGTCCTGAGAGTATGTGTTCCAGCGTCCAGCTTGCTCAGTGGCTGACATCTGGTACAAATGTCACTTTTAAAGCTGTAGTGGACCAAGGACCCCGCCCTCAAACACAACACTGGCACAATGTAATTGTTAAGCCGAAAGTTAAATTAAGTTTATTTAGAAAATAAGTAACTGGTGATGTTTATAGAAGGCATGCCACCGGCCCTGGTGCACTGAGACTGCATGCATGGAATGTCAATCAAAGGGTCAATCTATCAGTGGAATCTCACTGTGTGTACAGTAGCAGACATTGGAGGGATTTTGGTGCACTCCCGTACAGTGGAATTCTCGTTGTGTACACAGCAGCAGGTACCGGAGAGGTTGCAGTGCACTCCTGTACAGTTGGATCCCCTTGTGTGTATGGCAGCAGGCACCGGAGAGATTGCAGTACACTCCTCGTACCTCTCTCCCCATGTCAGAGGTTTTTTATAATTATTATTATTTATTTTTTTATATCTATGTGTCTGTGTTCTTGTGTGTGTGTGTGTGAGAGAGAGATAGAGAGCGAGAGAGAAGCACTACCTTGCCTTTTCCCATTGTGCAATCCTTGACCGCGCAGGCCTGTGGGAAGGCTCCTTCAGGCGAACCCTGGCTTCCGGCAGGGGGGAGGGAGGGGGCTGTTAACCCCTTGGCAGGAGCCGGTCCCCAGATGAATGGTGCGGTTCCACCCCAGAACCATATGCTTTGGCTCACTCGGCCGACGAGAATGTCTGCTCTGTTTTCATTATGGAGCCTGGTCATGTAAAAAGGCCCTCCCATTGCATTGACCACCCTTATCCCCCCACAAACGGGATTAGAATACCGCGTTACGCTCTACCTGTTTTCTGCTTAGTGCTTGAATTATATTTTAAGTAGTTGGACAAGAATATCGCGGGGCATCTATCATTCTGTGATATATGAAATCCCATCTTTTTTATTTAAAATGTATGCTGGGCTGAGGGAAACAATATACAAATATAAATCAAAATTCTTAAGGCTTGTCAGTGGATTTTTTCTCTTCTTCTGCTTACAGCACTACCTCTGGATTTCTTTGTCTTAGTCTCCTATTGTTCCCATTGTTTCCCAGCACACTGTAATCTCTGACACTGACTGCAATACCGTGTGCACACGGGACGCGTCGGGAGTCGACACCCGCGGGTAACTACACTTGTTTACGCGAGCGTCTTGCACGTATTTCACCGTTAGTAGGACGGCAACTGCTGCCTGACAGTCGAGATCGCTCTCTGGGACTCGCAGTGAGAATAGCGAGAGATGGTGACATTGTTCCATTTTTAAAGTGACTTTTTTATTTTCTCATTTTTGGAAAAGAAATACACGGAGGCTGGTGTTGGGTTTTGACAGTTAAGTGGAATAATTTAAATGGAACTGTGAAGATGACAATTTCCATGATAACTAATAATAAATATTATTTATTGATTATTAGTTTTTATTTTTTTAATTGGCAATATTTTTATAGTTGGTTTTGGTATTGCTGGGTACCGTGTGTTTTACAAAGGGCAGGAATGCTAGTGTTTCTGTGTTTACAGTGATGTCTCAGTGAACAATTGACATGTTGTCCACCCGTAAGAGTTGACAAATGATTTCTGTAACATTTACTTACACAATCGATAGCTTTGACAAATTTCACTTGCCTGATGATTTATGTGAGTGGGCCTGCTGTTTGCTGAGGAGAGAGCAGATTGAGCCCCAGGTCCCTTTAACATACATACATCCCTAATAAACATCAGCTCACAGGCAGGTTGTCCTCATTGCGCGGTTGGTGAATAAAGCACCACGCTTGGTGAAGGCACAACGTGTGCTGCTCGGGAATAAAGCCCCGTGTTTGGTGAAGGCACTAGGTGTGCTGCTGGGGGCTGGGGAATAAAGCCCCACGTTTGGTGAAGGCACAAGATGTGCTGCTTGGGAATAAAGCCTCGCGTTTGGTGAAGGCACAACGTGTGCTGTTGCGGGCTGTTGAATAAAGCCCTGGTTTGGTGAAGGCACTTCATGTGCTGGAGGGGGCTGGGGGAATAAAGCCCTGTGTTTGGTGTAGGCACAACATGTGCTACTGGGGGCTGGGGAATAAAGCCCCGTGTTTGGTGAAGGGACAAATTGTGCTGCTGGGGAATAAAGCCCCGTGTTTGGTGAAGGCACAACGTGTGCTGCTGGGGGCTGGGGAATAAAGCCCCACGTATGGTGAAGGTAGAAGACGAGCTGCTGGGAACTGGCGAACGCTTCCCTCATTAACCCATTCGCCCAATCATACTAAAATAATACTGTGAAAGCTGGCACTGGCAGAGAAAAAGGCATCACAATCCGAAGTGATTCGGCCATTCTCCCCAGACAGTGGGATGATGTATTGCCTTATGTCTTGTCTTCCTGAGAGGTGTTTGTGAGGGCGTTACATCCTTGCAGTATTTAGGGACCGGGCTAATATTGCAATCATCTCTGTTTGCCGGGCTGGGAAGGTGAACGGGAATCGTGGGGGCATTGACATAACGTATCAGTCTGGGAGATCAGCCTGACTGAGGCTATTGCTGTCCGGTGGAGGGGATTGATAACAGGGCCAGGCAACCTTTCTGTTCAAGACCAGCTCTTAATCCAAACACTCCAATGGCAGAGTACAGGTTGACAAAGCAGGCAGGGTTGGTCGATGCCCTGTTACTCAGGGAGGTTGAGGAATAACAGGGGGGCTTCTTGGATTTGCTACTTTTTCCCCCTGGGACAGTATGTAATGATTGAAAGCCAGCGGAAGTCATGCTATGCTCACCATTGACGTCTGATTGAAGGTGCTTAAAATATACGGCCCCATAAAGTAACATAAGCAAGAAAAATAAAACAGAAGGGAACAGGAATGAAAAGAGAATACTCCAGGGAGTAGAAAGTTCGAGGAGTAGTCAAGCTTCCTGTTTGAGAAAATGTACTTTGAATTAATTTTTGCATTTACACTCTGTGTTGTAAACAATATGAAGACGTTTAATGTCAAGGTTAAATATTGCTTCTTGTTTCTTAGATTATTTTGTAGATTCATCAGCATTTTAACTAAATGTGAATTGCATATTTTTAAATGTATTATTATTATTTACATTTAAATATGATGACTATCTTTGTAGTTATTAATCCTAATTTGTTCACAGGCATTAGGAAAATGCAATTATTTGAACATGCTTTTTGGAATTGGAATTGGAATTGGAATTGCCATTATATGGAAGTTTGAAATTTGATTTGTAGCCTAGTCTTGTTTGGTTTTCTGCAGTCCCTGCTAATATTCCACCGGTGTACTTAGCTCCCAGACTCCCAATGTTCCTGCTGTCTTGACTCAAATGAAACACTGATCTTTTGTGTCAGGATTTAAAAAATGGATCTTAAAACGGCGCTCAACGCATTGTTCTAATTGCAGAAAACCTAGTCACTACCAAAAGAGTGCACTTATGTCAGCACCAGTCAGCACCTGGGTATATATGTTCTAAGTTTCAAGTAGGAGTTGCTGTTTATAAAAACATCTTTTAAAAAACTTTTTCATATATCTGCAGAAAGTAGAAAATTTGTTACAATTTTGTTCCTGCCAGATTGCCATTTATTCCTATTTACAGTTTTTATTATAGTTAGAAAATTATTGTGAAGGAAGCTTACATTCTTTCCATTTTTTTAAGTTATCAAATAACATAAATAAAAAGAATCCTGCTCATAAAGCATACAGACTTTTAACAAAGAAAAAAAAAAATTAGTGAATACGTTTTTAGGCGGCCTCATTTTGTTCAGTTCCAAAACTTTAATTTGTCCCCTCAGACTTCTTTCAGTCTACAGCCCCTTTCTTTAGCCGCTTCAAAACTATTAAATCGATGCTGTGCTCCGCATATGTGCCTGTTTCTTTGTGTCTGGGACAGTAGTTAAGTGCACCCTGCTTTCCCCCTCACCTTAATCCCAGCTGGCCATAGTAGCCCGAGTGGTGAGGGGGTGGGGCCAGCGTGACTTAATCTGACAGTGAGATCAAGTTGTGTGGTATCTTTGAAAAGGGATAATGGGGCCTTGCATGGTGAAAAAGCGCATGTAGAGCCTCTGACAGACAAGGTCACACAGAACCAGGTGGCTTCCAGAGCTTAGGGGAGGGGCTCATTCCGTGGTACAGTATTGGTGCGCGCAGCAGTGCCAGACAATCCCGTGTGCTGTAATTTAACCACAGGGCTCTCCAATGTATTGGGGAAGAGCACCAGTCATGTCATCTGTTCTTCTTTTTTTCATGAAGCAGTTTTTCTTGTGCTTCCTTCATGTTAGAAGGTGTACTCCAATCCTTCCCACAGAGCCATGCACACACATGCGCTGCCAACAAAGCTACATTTGTGATCCTTATTTTTTACCTTAATTGGTTCTCAATGCCCCGTTTCCCCCCCCCCAATCAGCTCTTCGTTTTCCTAGGTTTCCCGTCATCCTCGTTCTTGCCCTCGTCCTCCTATTGGCCACACTGCGGTGATTGTTCCTCCATCCTCCGTCCATAAGGCTACAACTGCTAATCATTGGGGGTACGCTCCCAGAATAGGAAGCTATCAGAAAATGGAGGAACGTCCCCCAATGCAACAGCAGCTCCCGAGCAAATTCCACCTACTGATATATTAATGCCTATTTCCGCATTTTAGTGAACATAGACTTGCTCGCTCACACACATTCTTTCCTCTGGTCTTCTCTTACTCTTAAGTTCCTCTGTTCAGTCATCTTTTCTACATTTTAACCTCCACAAACTTAAGAATGCTGCCATTATGTTATGTATTCTTACATTCTTATATTTTATTTTAGAAATATATAAAAAATAAATACAAAATTTCTGTACTTTTGCTAAGTATTTTTTTTCTCCCCTCATATGGTTCAGACATTTAGTGTACTTTCCATGACTTGCTACATCAGGGTTTCTAAAATATGTTTTTTGAATAAATTATTTTTTGTTTTGTTGTTTTTTAAATTACATATGACATGTTTTTTACTGCAACTTCACTTAAGGCATTGAAACCTAAGGCTTAGTTACTATTGTATACTTGTACAATCCTGAATATGTTGTGAATACGCTGAAGTTTCACATTGCTTTTACAGAAGTGTTAAGTGGCTAATACAGAAGTGTTACGTGGCTTATACAGAACCTTAGCGTGGCTAATATAGAAGACTTACATGGCTAATACAGAACCTTTGCGTGACTAAAACAGAAACTTTGTGTGGCTAATACAGAAGTGTTAAGTGGCTAATACAAAAGTGGTAATGGGAGCGTGATTAGGCCAGCCATGTTGGGGATGAATAAAAGTTAGGTGACTGACTCCAAAGACGGCTTCCTGAAGAGGGCCATTGTTGTCCCTGTGTGAAGCCTGTCTGCGGGTTCTAACTGGAGAGAGTGACAGGACCAAGACAGCCCCACAAAAGGGCACTTAACAGCGTGGCCAGAGCAGGGGGCGCCCAGGGTCTCTCCCCCACTGTGGGCCACGGTGACCTCCCTGACCACTGCCCTCTGCTCTGGGAAGAGAGGAGATGCTGTGATCGTCTCTTTAAAACAACCCCGAGACAAAGCCACACCTTTGTGATCTTCCGTGGACGTTCTGCAGTGCGCTTCTGAGCCAGCTCGTCAGTCCATTTTTTAGAATAACATTCATATTTTTTATAATTATTAATATGATTAATAATAATAGTTGTAGTAATAGTATTTTAGTTTTAGAATTGTATTAATTTTTTGCTACATAATTAATATTATAATGTTAACATCATTAGTCCTCTCTTTACCCAGTTAATTGCATCATAAACTAAACTTTAGAAATTGGAAATATATTAATTAAAACCCTCATTCATCTTGATTTTCTATAGATCTCTGCACTTTTCATTAAATTTTTCTATCGTTAACAAATACTCTATAATTACTATACCATTTATCAGGAAATAAAAAATGTCTTTGGCAGCAGCGATGTTTAAGCATAAATACTTACATGGAACAGCACCGCTCGAAAAGCCTTTCCACGTTTTTCATACTTTTAACTGGATGTAACAGGAGCGTACCGAAGGACAAATAAAGAGAGAAAGAAAGACGAATGTACGCCTGTCACCTTCGGAGACCTCTCTTTGCTGCTGTAAATGATGGGGACCAGGATACCAGCAATCTGGCAGGCCTGCCGTGGCAACCTGTAATGAAGAAACAAGACTCCGCGCTGCACAAATCCACTTTGAGTCAGCCAAGTTACGTTAAAGGTTACCTCAATAAAGTTTGATGGCGTCCGGGGATGCTTGCTGCCCACCGGCCTGCTTGCCCTCCCCCCACCCCGGGAAAGGAGCCTCTTCTCTGCCAGTCATTTCTGCTGGCTGCCACTAGTGGGCAGTGGTACAAAGCAGGAAACGGCCCAGATTTCCAGTCACTCTTCCACTGCCAGCGAAGGGACCCTGGGCCAATGGGATGTGGGTGAAGGGTAATTCTCAGACAGGGTTTAAACCAAGGCTTTTGCATTTGACATGTATCTTATCCAATTGATGAGGAAGTATGGGATGCAGAATTGTGTATGAATTTAGGCTGTTTGTTAAAATGAGACTGCCATGTTTTGTCTGAAAACAATGGTTTCTAATTAGCTTACATTCTAAAATACATTTCTTTAATTTGTCTTTTTTGTCTCATCCACTTTTGGACAAATCTTAAAGAATTTGTATTCTTCTCTGTGAATATATCTAGAGATAGTAAAACTACGTTTTAATATATGTTTGTTTTCTTATATTTATTTTTTCCTTTCAAATATGTTTTGTTAAAAGTTCATAATTAATACATAAAATAAAAACTGTTGCTAAAGATATTAAGCATCTGTCCCTTCTGGGTTTTTTTTTAATTCTGTGATTTAGAAAATTATCAGTGGTAAATCTTGAATTAATTTTATTAAAACGCCAATTACAATATCAACAATTTATATTGATTTTATATTTTATATTTGGTTTTACTATCTTAATTATTTAAAAGTTTTTTTCTAATCATCTGGCCAAAAGGGAACTTGTCGACACAGACAGGATTTGAGAAGTTTGAATGTGTCCCTTTACTGTTTTCAACACACATTCTGTGTTAATGTCATATAAGAGCAGATTTTATCACCCAGACACAGATCTATCTGTCTGTGTGAAAGTGGGACGCGCTGATAGTAAACATATTAAAAAGGAGACACGTAGCGTTCTGCCCGCCAAAGTGTTGGAATGGCAAATTTGGGAGGAATTGGTACTTCATTACTTTGGAGGAGAAAACACATTTTAAACCAAGAAGTTAGAGAGTAAGTTTTTATGAGATGTTTTTATGTAATAATCAGCAGTTTCTCTTAAAATGATTTAAAAAGAAGGCATTAAGAAAGACAGTTCAGTAGTGTTTTGCACTTTTTAAATGATTTTGAGTGTATATTATTTACACTTCATTTTATCACTGTTAAAAATATTGTCTTGCATATTTTGGGACATAAACCCAAACAATATCTATGTGATTATTTTTCATTTGATTCAAATAAAACTTGAAGAATGTACGTCCTTTGCTGACTGGAGACAAACATATTATTGGGTATTTCTGGGCAATGTAAAAATTATACCTTAAGATAAATATGGATATATTAAAGATATATATCTACCACATACCACTAAACATCTACAACTGGCTTTGTTTCAAAGAGAAGCGCAGGGAATAACTGCTTCGCTCCCACGTCCCTATGTGTGAAAGCTGACTGATGTGAGAATCGATTGCGTTTGATAGTGACTGACACATGCCCTTTGGAAACACTAGCTACAATTCACTGCGTGAGTTGCTTGTCACCCTGTGCTAATCCCTTCTCTAATACTTCACTTAAACAGAATTTTTATAAACACTCCATGGTGACTATTTCCCCTGGTGCCGGCTGCCTGGCCGACCAGGCTCCTCTCCCCTTTTGTCCTTCGGTGAGCTCTGCTCCAGGCCTGGCATTGATGGCTCTGCGTAGAAATGGCTGTTTATTTGTTTCATTGTTCACTCGCCCACACATGTGTACAGAGCAGAATAACAGATGTTCTGATCTGGTATTGATCTGGTCCCCGTCGCCTAGGAGGGTTATGGAGTGATCGTGCTCAACCCCAATGAGAACTACATCGAGGTCGAGAAGCCGGCGAAGCCCGCCAGTTCAGACGAGCCGGCAGAGAAGCGGGAGCGCAGGGATGACAAGGAGAGCAGGAAGAAGCGGGACTTCTACGAGAAGTACAGGAACCCGCAGAAGGAGAGGGAGACGGAGCAGATCCCCATCCGGGTGAGTTTCAACCTTTCACTCTCCCACCCCCAAGCCCTCATTGTCCTCATCACAGTCATTGCTGTTGAAACATTATCCATAATAAATGACAACACAAAGTCACAGTCCCTCATCTCCCTCACTGTTTCATCGTAGTTCACTGCGTTCAAACTCTATTTAAAACAAAGCTCAGATCTCAAAGGAAGTCTACCTTAGAAGAACTGCGTTAGTAGAAACTTATTCCTTTGTGGTATTTTAGTTTAGGTGGTGTACCCGGTCTGTAAAAAAAATAGAGGAAAAAAAACTGTCTCTCCTGCTTCTGCCAAATCCACTTTTGGTGTGTGAGTTGTCAGTGAAGGCTACCTAACCTCAGTTTTGATGGCGTCTTTGCATGCGATGTAGCGTGGAATAATTATATGTTTACACTTTCTGTCACAACTTCACGCTCTTCCTCAGTCTCTAAACAGGCCCGTGCTTAATGATCGTCTCTTCCTGGCATTAAATCAGCGCTGACAGTCTCTTCTTGTCTTTAATACATTTCAACCTGCGGCAGCCCTCTCAAAGGTTGCCTTGCTGCACTGTGATGGCTTCAAGGCAGAAGCAGCTGAAAAGTTTCCCCAACTTTGGGGGAAGAAAAAAAAAATTTAGTTGTAGAAAAGCAGGGGCCCTGCAGAGCTAGAGGCTTGGTACTGTGACACTTGCTACCTCTGGCACACTGCAGCTTGACACACATTTGACTGCCATCACAAGCATCCGGGAAAAGCTAGGAAAAAGGAAAGACACAAACGCACAGATAAATTAATGGTGGATGCCTGTGTGTTAAGGTGTCTTTAAATATTGTTCAATTATTTGAAAACATTGGTAATCCTAAGAGATAAAATGCTAAATTTATGTTAATTTTGACTTATTTAACTTAATAATATTTGTTTTAGCTAGCATGCTGTTCATTGTCAGGAAATGGAAGAACCAAATCCTGAATGTTAATGCAGTTCACCCTCTTGTTGGATTCAGCGTCACGGTGTATAACTGAATCATTTCAGTGTGTGCCGAAAAACACTTCTAAAGTGTGAAAAGCCTGTATAGTTTAGTTATACATGATTACTCTTGGTTTGTTACAAAACCTGAAACTAAAACATCACACAGTCTTAAGAATGTGCCAATGTTGATGTACATTTGGCGAAATAGAGGGGCTGGCATTTCCAGATGTAATTTTCATGTGACTTTGGTCACTGTAGTTCTCCGAGGCGCTGAGTATTGGAGGGGAGCATAGCATCAGAGCCAAGATGAAGGGGAAGAGCTGGTATTAATATCTTAATAAATATTTCAGCTGGAATTGCTCCAGATCCCCATAATGAGGAGACTCAGCCCCTCGCTCCTTCCCTTTCTCTTTCTCCCCGAACCTTTGCACTTTGTAATGTGAGCAGCGTGAGATTGTTAGAGCAGTCCTGCCCAAGGTTTCCCAATTCTGCAGGGGGGCGAGCCATGTTATTCACGTTTTGACATTAGCTGCTGCATGCTTTCCATGCACTGCGTTTGGTATGCCCGCTAGACAACATGCAAGATGAGCGTGCTGTGTTCAGTTTTAGAAAAACACACAGAAGCTTGCTGCGTATCTCTTCTTCATTAAAGAGCTCGTCAGAACTGACGCGGATCACAGGTGATGCCCTGATTAAACTGGGGGAAAAAAGAAAGTAGTTTGACTGACAATACACAAAAACTACAGTTCATCTTTGCGGTGTTGATGTTTTCCCTTTCACGGTTTTTAAAAGGACTGTGCCACATCCTTAAAATCATGGCTTTTAAATCACTGTATACGATATTGTATACAATGTATACATTGTGTTTCTTTTTTTAACTGACTTTAAGTAAGAACTGAAGAGCATTCAATCTGTTAGCCCTGGCCTTGGCCAGTGTATGGGTCTCTCTTACTCCACGTTTACACTGAGGCTCCGAGGAGTGATTCTGCCCTGGCAGTTAACATGATGTCAGACACGCCTGCTGGGCAGAACCATTCTTTAATATGCATGTTAATAAGACTGAAACTCTAGTTTGTGACAACATCTGCCCAGCTAAATATCAGCAGATGAGTAATAAATCGGCAAAGAAGTTTCTCTCAGTCGCTGGCACATACAGCAGGGCATGGGACAGAGGCTGGCCTGGGGGATGGTGAATGATACTCGTTTCCCTTCACCGTCAATAAGCTTCTTCAGTCTCGGGTTTGTTGGAGCAAAATGAAAGCAACATCTTTTAAGAGACGGGTAGGTTAACTCAGTCCCCTGGCCGTTCCTCCAGCCTGTAAGGTCCTCCGCGCAAAGCCCAGGCTTGCACTGTTGCCATCAACAGGAAGAGCACGTAAGTGAGCCGTGACAAAGTAAATGTTGAGCCCACTAATTCACTTCTATGTGCTAAGTAAATTTGGATAACAGTCCCCAAAATTTTGTCTAGTTCCTGATTAGACAGTCCCCTGAGGCAGTGCTTCATTTAGATATATGGGCTGGGTGGGGGAGGGTAGAGGGAAGGGTGTCTTTTTTTCTTCTTCTTCTTCTGTGGGCGATCAAATCAAGCCTCTTTACTGGGAGTTTTTCATCTATTATAGTGGCTTTGTGTGCCTCCAGTTGGCCCCCTCCCTGACCATTCTGCGGTCCAACACACACGGGTGAGGGGAGGGAGAAACAGACCACCTGCATACACAGAACAGGGCCCTGCGAGCAGCTCCAAGCTGAAGTTGAGTTGATTAATACGCTTCCTTACACACATTAATAAGCCCTTAACTGCTTTTAGGAATCTTACTTTTTAGCCCCCCAGTTCATAGTGGCTAACCTCCCAACCTTGGCTAATCTCTAGTCTCATCGAGATCACAGTCCATTGCTCCGTGTTCAGTGATGCTGGGTTTCTGAGCACTCACTATACAGAAGTTTGGGAGTTCACTTTACTCCCAATTTTAGCACTAATCCAGTTACCTATTTTCCGTCAGCCAAGCGGAGGAATAGCGTGAACAAAAACACATTCATGGCTTAAGAAGCTTCCAGAGATTTCACTTGAGGTTGACTGGGACGGATTATGGTCGCTCCTCTGGAAAAAGAGCAAGGGACAATAAACAGCCAGTTGGGGCTTTCTTTTAGTACTGCTTATTTCTGTAATGGCTAGAATACTTTTTTAAATATTTTTTTTGTCTGTTCCTTATTGTTCCGTCCTTTTTAGAGACAGACAGAGAGGTTCTTTTCCACTTTGGCAATGCAGATTGTGGACAAGGTTATACCCCTTTTGTTTGTTTTATTAATCTTTATATGTCTGGAAAACTTCAAGGTTCTGATGCTTTTAATGGTGGCTGGAATGCATTTTAATGTTATACTCTTTTTATGTATACATTACTGTGCAAAAGGCTTAGGCACCCTAGCTCATTTACATAAATGTAGTCTTTGACATTTATTTTTTGTTCGCAGCATTAGTGTGTCATTATAAAAGAGCATTTTTTTAAATGTCCGAACATTCATTTTTCAAAATAAGAACAAGGACTTCTGCAACAGATGGTATGGCCTCCACAGAGCCCTGATCTCAACATCATCAAGGCTGGGATTACTTGGACAGACAGAAGAAAACAAGACAGCCAAAGTCTGTAGAAGAACTGAAGTTCTCCAAGATGCTTGGAACAATCTATCTAAACTTTGTGTCTAATTGATGGAGCTTAT
>JAOYSI010000024.1:2124562-2153063 GCA_025775065.1 Hiodon alosoides | reverse complement strand
CCCCCCCCCCCCCCCCCCCCCCCCCCCCCCCCCCCCCCCCCCCCCCCCCCCCCCCCCCCCCCGCCCCCCCCCCCCCAATTGGAAATCTGCTGGGAAAGTAAACGGTGCAAGCAAGGAGCCAATATGCAACAATGCTGACTATACTTTCTGTTCTGTTCTGTTCATGGATCAACTAATGAATCAACGCCTTAATCTACAATAAAACAGCACCCTGTGGATTGGCATGGTGTGCTATGCTTTGACAGGATATGTCATCATATTTACTACACGTTAACTGTAATCTGATAGCTCGGTGCTATGAGATCTGTGTTTACACCATGGTGGAGAGTGCCTCTCAGAGTTAATAAGGAGGGCAGCGCTCTGATCAGTCCCTGGTAACACCTCCGACTCCGGGGGGTCAGCAGGGGTCAGCAGCCTGCCCCAGCGCCCCCAGCGCAGGAGGGGGCCCTGTCGCTGTTGACTGTGTACAAATCAAGGCTGTCTGCGAAACATGTCGCAGGGCTTTTAATTGCTTGTTCCTGTCTCCTGCAGCACTGCTGTAACTGGGTGTCGAGCGCCGAGCCATTGGATACTCCAGTGGAGACCATGTTACCCGACTGCACACGCGTCTCTGCAGGTAAAGGACACCCCCAGGCCTCATGCCTCCAGCCGCTCCCACTGCCCTCACTTCCCATGGCTTTGCTAATATATGCATGTTTATTGCATGGGGAAAACCGGCCTCTAATGGAGGACTGTCAGTGTGATAACAAGGTAAGCAGACACCCCTTCTATCTCAGTGAGCGCTCTTGCCACTCTCATTAATGCCCCCACGAGTAGGCCTGTAATGCTTTCTGTCAGTTTCCTGTGCTCTGTAAATGACATATGGCTGAAAAGACATAAGTATTTGTATTGCATAATCAAGTATTCTGGCTTTTCTTTGAGTGTACCAGATTATGCAGTAAATATCAAATGAATTGGCTGACAATTGACTCTAATAATCCAAAATGTTAATTTCCAGATGGATTTACGAGTGGTTAGTGTGGGAAGTCTGTAAATTGGGCAAACATTGTTTATAAGTGTTATATTTTTCTTATTTTATTTAGATTTGTTGATGTATATAAGTACCTTTGCTCATTTTGTGCAAAGGGAGAAAGCCCTCAGCTGCTGGGCCGGCGCAGTGTCAACTTGTCTCAAACTTTGCTTTTGTTTTGAATTTGCGTTGTACATGGAGAAGCCCCATCCCTGCTGACAGACGCTATCTGCCGTTGCTAATGAAAAGTGAGTGTGTTCCGAGGGCTTTCTGGAATTGGGCTGCCATCTTACGAGATAGTTATCCTATGCAGGGCAAGATGCGCCTCAGCGATTCCACATTCCATCTAATGAACGTTTATAAATTCTAATGAGAGGAGCTGTGCGATAAATCGGGCCACTGTGTGTATTGCCCCGTCAGTCTACTTCTGTCCTACTTAGTGAGTTTTAAAGGTTGAACGTGTGTCATGCAGCAGAACTGGTGAAACCTGAGATATCAATGTAGGGCGGTGAGTGCTCGCTTGCGGAAAAGCTGGAGGACACGGCAAACCTGAGTATGCGCTACTCTTGACTTCAGATACCTTTCCATGGACATTGTTTGGGGCCTGAGAAGTTAGTAGCGGTAAATGGATCTCCTTCAGTGACAGGAGAATTACTACAGGTTCAGCATTACCATTTTTATTTCATGGGTATGCCCCACCACAGGATTTACCCAGCAGCAACCAGCACATGAGCAGGTCCAAGCCCAGGCAGCAACATCAGCAAGGGTAACCTCTATGAGAGCACTAACCAAGGAAACCAAGAAGCAAAGTTTAGAAAAAGAAAGGCTTGAAAAGATTATTGAGAAGGTGAGAGCACAAAGAAAAGCAATTTATCTCATTGTGATAAAACTGTCATGTTAGGGAGTATAATAGAGGCCCTGTTACTGGGCGGTGCATTGCGAAGAGGCCGGCGGACTCTGTGTGTGGCTTGCATCATGACGACGGAGCCTGCCATGTGGCCTCGGAGCAGGGCTGGGGAAATGGCAGTGACAAGGCGTTCTGTTGCTCTTAATTGCCTGTGAAGCAGCACTTGTACGCTGGAACTGGGCACTGGGGGCCACGCTGACGTCTCTGTTTATTGTTTTTAAACTGATAAAACGTGAACCCGTTCCCCACGCTCCGGGTAGCTGCCCCCCTCCCCCCTCCTCAAAAGGAGTCTTGCTAGAAGGTCACCGTGACAGCACTGGCAGCGAGCTGAAAGACTGGCAGAATTTTATCAGTTACAAGCACACTGAACAGAGTCTAAATATGCAGATAAAGGGGGACAAATCTCCTCAAAGCCTTTACTCTCCGCTTGGGGTTGGTCCCTGCCAGGTTTGTGACCTGCAGTGGTTGGAAGGGGGACCATATGGCTCTGAAAACGCTCCCTTTGAAATCCAGTGAATGTGAATCCTTTGGAAGGACAATTTTCACTGAACAAGTTTTATCTGTCTCAGTGTGATTCTGAACCATTCTGATTCTGAACCATGTTGAATAGCATGTTTCTGCACGTGCTTTTGGTGCTCTACAGGAAAGCCTTCTTGGAGGTTAAATGGTTGTTCCATGGAGACATGGATGGAACCTGCGGGCTGTGGGTCTGCTTAGTAAAATGTTTTTTATAAGTGGCCTACTCTCTCTGGGCTTCAAGGGGTCATGGTTAAGCAGAAATATGCACATTCCTAAGTGCTCCACAGCGGCTGTTGTTGGGAGGGAGGGAATTGAAGTTGCTTTGACACCCTGTCATAGAAGACAAAAACAAGTTGAGATGGTTTTGTAAACAGTCTTCAAATCTAGAATATTCCTCATCAGTCTATCATTGTAGGCGGACCCACAATGTTAACCCCTTTTGTGTGTACCTGGCTCAATTATTAATTACAAAGAACAGGCTGAAATAAACAGTGAATAATCGTTAACAAAGCTAGCTAACTTTAATTACAAGTTCTTTCTTTTATAATAATCTGAAAACTGGCTTTTAATTAACCTTACCATCAAGGTGAACTTTCTCTTCATTCAGAAATTAACTGAAAAGCAACTGCTGCAATGGCAATAAAGCATGCTTAGGAGGTTTAACTGCAGTGTAACTGCATGGTGCTGACTGTGAAACAGCCAAGCATGTCCACACCAGGCGTTAAAGCATTCCTTATGGGTGGAGGATGCACGGCCTACTTCACCCCAGTGACCCTTTCTTTCCTGGATCTGCTGAGAATCAAATAAGGGGGTCATCCATTTAAAAACATGGCTAGCCAGAAATAAATGGGTCCCCCAACCACACCACAGTTAAACTCTATACCCTGTAGCTTCTATGGTCCATTGTAGGCTTACTTTTTAAATGCATGGATGGTATTTATCTGTGGTGGGATTCAATAAAAAATTCAATAAAGTGAAGATGTTTTCAAAAATAATGAAATGAAAAGTTTCTTAATATAAAATATAAAGAGCAGTAAATGAAAATTATCTTAGATACACTGCAGTTTTATGAGAAAGGTAGAGTGTTCCATGCATCTTGGAGAACTTTCCACAGTTCTTCTACAGACTTTGGCTGTCTCACCTGCTTTTGTCTGTCCAGATAGTCCCAGACAGCCTCGAAGATGTTGAAATCAGGACTCCGTGGAGGCCAAACCATCTTTTGCAGAACTCCTTGCTTTTCTTTCGGAAAATGAATGTATATAAATCTAAAAATCTGAGATATCTGACATACTAATTCACAAGACAAAACATAAACCTCAAAGACTACATTTATTTAAAAAGCTCAGGTGCCGAAGAATTTTGCACAGTACTTCAGATACAGTTTTAAAGGACTGTCATTTATAAGTTAACTTAGTTAAGTTCTTACCGTAATCTATATATAAACTTTAATTTTTATCACGTTAAAATACATTGTTGAAATGTCGTCCACAAGTACAAGGTTATTATATCATTGCTCCTGATTGCCTTGTTTAGAACTTCCCCTAAAGCAGTGTTTACTTTTTCTGCTGCTCCGAAGTACAATGGTTGAAAATGTTATGTAGTTTCATGCAGCCACTTCTAATTTTTCTGTGTCTTTCTCGCCCTCTCACTTCTGGAGGATCAGAAGACACGGCCTTCATTTTCTATTCCTCTTTAAAATTGTGATGGTGTCTAAACATCTTTGATCCGTCTCCTACAGAAGATGACTGACAGACTCTGACCCACTTGGCTTATGGCTCTATGTAATGAGCCAGAGTTTAAAAGGAACATGCAGGAAAATTGTACAGAATAACACATTTCCAAGTGTTGTTTTTTTCCTTTCCTGTCTTCTTAAAAACCTTTTTTTAATATGTTTTGGAAGTGGTCAGATGTATAGTGCTGCGATGTGTTTATAGTAGTTATGAAAAAGTTAGCTGATACTGGAGTATCTTTTAACCGTGTTTGCAGAGAAACCCTTTTTCACAAAGACATTCCGTACTGTCTGTTGCCTTGTTCTGGCCACAGTTACATTTGTGTGGGCCACAGTTACATTTGTGCTGGCCACAGTTACATTTTAGCTGGTTACAGTTACATTTGTGTGGGTTACAGTTACATCCAGTAATTGGCCCAGTCAGAGCTTTAACCACCAGCCAGTGAAAACCACGTTGGATTGAGAGTGTCAGGCTAACACTGAGTTGAAAAACTCTTGAGCTGGCAATTTCCAGGTTTGGGTACCTTCTTAGCTGCTATGATATGTTCCATAAAACCAGCGCCCCTCGAGAGGAGGGTTATGTAACCCAGGTCTTGAGAACCTTGATCTTCTCCCTGAACCCTGTTTCCAAGGGTTCTTGTGTTGTCTTCTCTGAAAGGCCAGTGTTAGATCCGGCGCCACATCGGGGGGAAATTATGTATTGACTGGTCTAAATGGTGCTGGGTGAGCCAGTCCGTCTGAAACTCTATTATTCAAATGAAAGGGGAGTGTAAACTGGTCATCAGACATGTATTTGTTCTCATTTTCTCCAGAAATCCATACATGGCGTAGTGTCGGTGAAGGACTCCTTCAATAATCCTCCATTCGTCGTTGGCGACGTGTCAAGCATCCTGTGCTGCGACTTGTAATGAGCGGACAAATTTATTTTTGCACCTAACTCATTTTATACACAATGATGTGAAAGTGTAGCCCCAGCTGTTGGAGGTAGAAAAGCCTCGTCGCTCCTTTATGCTACCTATTGTGTCCCTGTTGATCTCATCTTATCTCTGAACCTTTTTCCTCATAAAATCCTCGCCTTAATCTTGCTCGCCGAGATTTTTTTTTATTGGAAAATTTTAAATTAAGACCAGTTGCTGGGCAACGTGGAAGGTCAGGTAAAGCCTTCGAAGTTCCCCATCCTAAGAGAAATGCTTGCCTACGTACTGGTGCAGAAAGGTGCGAGGATAGATGATCGTGTGCTGAACACAGAAATATCCTTGTCTGTCTACACATGTCTGTCTGAACATACAAAAAAATGGGTAATGGTCAAAGCTCAATTATTCCGGTGTCCATTATTTAAGATAACTAAGAATATTTGTCAAAATATAGCATCATAGTCTTTTATCTGTAGTAATATTTTCTATCTTGCTATGTAAAGGTTTGGAATAGAAAAGCGATACCGTAGGTGGGTATCTATTCTATTAGCTTTCCCCACACAATTCATCCACCTATTCCAGTCGCCCTGGCAATGATTTTGAGCTTATGAGAAAGAGCTTTTGACATTTTAGTTTATTTTCCCCTTCTTAAATTACAGTCATTATTTTATGTTTATTTGAACAACACATTGAAAAAGTCAGGAATACCAAAGAGTGTTTTTGGATTGGAAATAGTCAAGACTACTGAAGAGTGTGTTTGGTTGGGAAATATTGAGGAATAATAAATAGTGTGCTTGAATAGAATGACTGCAATTATCGAGGAAGAGGCCAATGTAAAAATGTAAATAATTTATACAAATTATTATTTGATTATACATTTTTTCTTTAATAATGCAAGTTTAACAATGTCATTAAGTTATATCGTCAAGTAAATACTTTTTAGTATTAGATTTAAATAATGTCATTTTTTGTTTTGAAGTCGATCACTGTAATGTTTGTGCCTAGCTCCAGAAAGAGCCTCACATTTTCACCGTTGACAGCTCTTATTGGCAAACCGCAGATGACGGTAAGCCGGCATGCCAGAAGAACTGCTACTGAGCTACCACCTTTGAACCGCCGTTTTTTAATTCGTTAATATCTGCTGAGCCGCATTACAGCGCAGTCATTCAGGGCACAGCGTGATTTTCAACCATAAAACTGCTTATACTGAAATCAACAGAATACTGCTGTGATGAATACTGAAATGAAAAAGTCACAGCAGTTCAGTTCCGTCGTTACAGAGCTCATTGTGTGAATCATTGGAATTGTTAACCCCTGTAAACATGTGAGAAAATCTCATTCTCTGCGGAAAAGGACATCTGCCAGGCATGTTAAAAAAAAATAATAATGTGGTGAAGAAGTGACGCAAAACAAACAAATCAGTGTAAACCTGTGCATATGTTCCTGCGCTTTTGTGGTTAATCAGATTGTTTACGTCTTACCAGCTTTACTCTGAGCACTATGAACAGTGGTGACTGGGGACAGCCGACTTGCGGCGTGCCCCTTGGACGGGGATTAGGAGTGAGTCTCTACAGTGAAGCCCTCTCAGATAGAGGAGCATTACGAGGATATCCTCGTTTGGACACCATCGGGGAATCTTGCGAGGGGGCAAGCTGGCGGTGTGAGCGAGTGGTTCATTATCAACCCCTAATAGTTTTATCAGTACACCAGAGCTAATAAATGGTTCACTTAGGGTTTCTGCAATGCACAACACCTGCACTGTCTATGTAAAGCCAGCCTTGTGTGGCTCAGCTGTGTCTCTTTCTAAGTAGCCAAGCCGTTTCTCTTTATAACCCTGCCTTTTTAATAGGAACGGATTATGCTTTGAGTATAGTTAATGCCGCGTATTCATTACTGCTCTAGACTAGCGTACCCGCTTCGATGTGTGTATTTATATGGCATGGTAAGGCACTTCTGCTACTAAAATAACTGCTGATGGCTTTTCATTTGTTATCAAAGGGCCATATGACATGAGCAACAAAACAACTAATCAATAAATTGGAGATCAATCCACCATTATGTTTTCACTCTTTTAACTCTTTTGTTTAAATACATAAGTAATAAGCATATTTTGTAAATTTGCAGTTGTAGCGCTGTTTTTTTCTTTTCTTTTCTTTTATTGACAATTAGGTTATAATGAAGTGCACATTTTAATGTGATTGTTAGAGGAAATGCATAAATAATAAACAAGCAAGCTTTGAGAATATATTAGGAATATACATAATTGCAGAAGATGATTAGGAAAAAAACATCCTTGAAGGTCCTTGAGTTGTAATCAGCCTGGAATTAAAATATTTATTTGCTTCCTTTTTGCCTGGAAAGTGGGAATTTATTTATATAATTATGTAAACAGGGTTGAGTGAATTTCTACGACTCTGAATGCAGCAGTGACCTTGCCTCATCGCACACATACTCTGATATCAGTTAAAAACTTTATTATGGGTGTGAATGAGATATTAAAAGCCAGTGACACCGCCTCTTGAGTATTAAGGAAATATTGCAATTAAGGGATGATTTCCTACAGCTAAACTGCAGAGAAAAGGCGCAATAAGCAGGGCTTGTTTGTGAGTGGGAAAGGCGTAATTATAAACTGCTTTGAAACTGCTGCGCTCATTGTGCTGGGGGAGTAATGAGATAGGCCGCACTGATCCATTCATGATGCTATTACTCCTAATCCTGGCCTTCTCATCCTCCTCCAGTTTGAAATCCTCACAATTCGGAGGAATCCCATGTCCTCCTTTTCAACCCCTTGCAGCTTGGTATTTCTGCGGCGTCGGCTTCCGCACTGGTTGTGAGGAAACCAGTGTAGACTGTGGACATGCCTGTGGAGTGGGGTGCATACCAGGCCTCTACTGGAGCACATGCATTTGAGTTTAACTGAACTGAGTTTTTTATTCTGTTCTGAGCATATTTTTTTATCTTTTTTTAGGCCACAGATTTGGTGGTGTTCACACTGCTTATAGAGATGACATATGCTAATATTTGTTTAATGTGACTTAGTTACAAGTGTTTATGATTGCACAAGCTCTGTCACCTAACAGCTTGTTGCTCTCTCTGTGTCGCGTCAGTAATGCAGATACCTTACACGTTTATTAGAAATAGATACAAATTACCGAGGCAGCAAAGTGTAACTGGGAAAGGAGGTAGGGGCACAGAGAGGAGTGAAGGGTAAAAGAGACAAACCCTTCTCGCTCTGGGAAAGAGGAATAGTTGTCTCATTTTCCCTCTTCCTGGGGGAAAGAATTAATTTTGAAGCTGAATTTGGACGTTTTAATCTAACTTTTTTTGGCTTTTAATTGTTCTTTTACATGTAGCTTGTGGGAGTTTGGCCAGCGTTGTATATGCAAGGCACTCTTTTTTGAAACTGAATACAAATAAAAGGTTAATGAAAGTGTTTGTGGAAAAACATGTAGCGTAAAGTGAGGCTGGCACTAGCTGTTGAAGTGAATCTACGAAACCGCTGAACAAATAGCATCTGGCATCCGACTGCTATCAGGCAGTAATTAGTGTAGCTATCATCTCAGATCAAAGAGTCAAGTCTAGGTCAGCAATGGACTTCAAGGTTCTTATCAGGCTAAGGTTGGAGGACAATCTCTCCCCTGGTCTAATCTGATGCCATACCTGCGGAGATTTGTGGAAATCTGTGCTGACCTTTGGCCACTGAGTGTTGCTTCTGGTCGTATGGTCGCTCCTTTCCTGCAGTACACCCTGTGTGTTTTTGACTGACGTGCTCGACGTTTAACTCTTGCCAGGCCTGATGATAATTGACACAGATTCGACCTTACTCATTTTGGCCTTCTAGCCCCTCCTAGGATCCACTTGTATTGAGGCAGACGTCGTTTTTTCCCTCACCTTTCCTAGATTCCCTAGTCTGCAGCACAATGATAATTTTATTATTGTTTTATTTTACCGCTGTATTAATATAGGCTTATTGCTTTGCATTATCCTCCACTGCATTGACAAAGGATCCTTTATTGTATTAACAAAGGATCCTCCACTGCATTAATAAGGGAACCTCCACTGCATTAACAAAGGATCCTCCACTGCATTAACAAATAGTCATCCATGGCATTTACAAAGGGCTCACCATTGCATTGACAATAGATCCTTTACTGTATTAACAAAGGATCCTCCACTGCATGTCATTCACTCACTATTCTCTGTCGTGACCATTCTCACTACGAGGCTGCCTTGGACTTAAGCATCACTGTATGGACATTGCTTACCTCTCTCATAAAGCTTTGTCACAGTGCTTAGCTCATTACCGTTGTGTATCTCCCGTGCGCTAATCCCATTTTCCATGTCGCGTCAGTGTCATAGAAAGTAGCCATACTTGGAGTGTGACAAGCGGCCGAGTGACCGGGGCGTTACACGGGGATGACACCAATAACAGCCCCTTTTGTTTCTGAGTAGTCATCCTAAAAGGCTGCTCAGTCTGTTTTTGTGGGATTTTTTTATAGCATTAATTCTATTATAGGTTAAAAATGTTTATTGTCATATTGCTTGTAAGAATGACGCACTCAAAATGATCTCTTGCCCACCGCATAACCCCCCCCCCCGTGCTAATGAAAATGTTAGCGAAAAAAAGGGTTTGGTGGCTCCCTGCAGTACCCAGGCCCTGGCGGGGCTCCAGGATGATGGCTGCTGGGCCGTGCTTAGTTCTAGCTCACTGCCCTCAGCAGGCAGAACTGGCATCTCTTTAGGTTGACCTCTTGGCCGAGGACCACTCCTACCTCATTCCCCCAGTCACGTGCTTTTTTTCTTTCATTCTTTTATATGCACAGCTATTACGTCAAAATCGATCGATATGTCAAATGCCCAAAACAATCTTCTTTTGAATATATTTTCCTTCATTAGCAAATAGCATCACGCGTAGGACAATAAATGGTCCTTTAGTTCCTCCATAGTCTGATTGCTGAATGTATTTATAGCTATGTAATCATTATATACGGAAATGTTTTTTTTTTCTTCTTTTTATTCGTCAGCATCAATGGGGTTTAAATGATATTTCAATTATTTCAGGAGCCACATGTCCTTGTGCCCTCCCTGCCTTGCCAGTAACTCTAAATGCCACTTCCAAAGAACAAAAACCCTCAGCCAAGTTAAAATGTCTCCCTTTCCCTCTTGTCTCCAGGAGCACTCCACCAGATTACTGTCAGTCCTCTATTTGCATAATTATATGCTCTGGCTTGAAGAGAAAACTAACCTCCAAATTTTATGGGTCACCAGTTTGCAACAATCAATGTTTTATCATGTATGATAAGGAAAACTTTCAAAAAAATTATTTAAAATCTCACATCTCTCTCCCCCTCCACCCAGAAGAAAGATTGTAGGCCCTGTTTCATTAGTTCATCATAGGAACAAACCACTTGGGTTGATTCAAGCATAACAGAGCCTTCCTCCAGACCAACCCCCACCCACCTTCTCTACACAAAACAAACATGCTGTTCATTCTCAAAGAAATTCACCATGAGAGATTTAAATTCACAATTGAATTGAATGTTTCCTTTAGATAAAATCCTTTGTTTCCTTTTTAAATAAGAAGATTCCTTGATCTGCATAAATATTTGAATTTTAATTAATTGTTTTATTTTACCTATAGTATATATAACATAGGCTTATGTATCAGGTTAAACCGAAAATATATATGTTGGAAAAACAATTTAATGTAATATTTTGACTTATTTTTTAGTGCTTGGTTTCCGAACTAGAGGGCTTGTCAAAAGGGGGCATGTTTCTTGCACTTGAAATACAGTCTTTTTAAGGGGTCCACATATTTCCTGCAATAAGTGCACTAATAACATTTAAGAGGCCATTTCCTTATGGAAGGCCTATGTCAAAATGAAGTAGCCTATAAAACACCATTCCAGACTAGCTCTGAAGAGCTTGGTTAATTCCAAGACTGATGATGCATGGATCTGTAAGTGTAGAGGAAAAAAGTATCCCTGGGAAAATCAAGGCATACCCCTGTTCACAAGTACAACTGACGACTGACATTTAGTTCTTATCTGCAATCGGCAGCATTGATGCTAGAGAAGAGACAGGGAAGGAGGAGTGAATACATGGTGTTTTACTTTACTTTATACAGCATTTACAATTATAAGCTTTCACCTGTGCTCTAATTACCATCAGGTTCCACACACGTTATTTTACTCTCAGATATAGTTGGCTGAATATCAGTCTGTGGTTGCCAAGTGTAGTGAGCTGCACTCTTTATCCTCCATTTTGAGAGCCGTGGCCTCACTGTAAGCCGCTCAGCCCTGCTTGTCTCAACCCTGCCCAAGTTGCCCCAGACACAATCTACACAATGTTTGTCTGCTAAGCGCAGTCAATCAATACTTGCCCATTTAAAGAAGCCTAAGGTCAGCCTGGTGCACTGATAATGGGAATTGTTTTGTGAGATAGTCAAAGGTGAGATAATAATTATTTTTTCAGACCTTCTTCCGCCTCAGATTGATCTCTTGGCTAGCTGACTGCTATTTCTCTGTTCCTCCGTGGCAGCGTGTTTCATACAGTGAGGTCAGGGAGGGGGAAAAACGTGTAGATCCTTGTTGGCACGCATGTACAGAGGGGAAAAATCATTGGATGGAGTAGTCAGTGGCACAGAGGGTGAGGCCTTCAGGGTGGGGTTAAGAGGAGCCCTACTGTGCTACATTTCTGTTGCTCTGGAAATTGTAGAGTATCTGCACAGGGACGGGCTAACAAGGTCAGGAGCAGCCTATGCCTCGTTTCAGTAATGGGCACAACACACCGCAAGCACGGGGAGAGAAGACCCGGCCAGGGAGAGTGCCACACCGGAGAGGGCGCCACACCGAGATTCCTTCATTTAGCCATTCGAAAAGCTGCTGCTTCTGTTTGTTGTGCAAAAAAAGACTACAAAAAATGAAAGTTGCAGTTTTAACTTTTACAGGTAGTGTCCATTTTCAAGTCCACAGGGATGTGTTTTAATCATGATTCAGGACACCGTGCGTTTGCGTGTGACCCAGTTAAGTTTTTTCCATAATATTTTCTTGAGTGTCCTTTCCTTTAGAAAACGTCGATCCTCCACCCACACTGGATAACTCATTTCAGGACTCCTTTTCAGGTGGTTAAGAGGCAGCATTGAATGTGCTTTAACTCAGTTGGTCTGTTAATGAGTCATACTTATTTATATGCTTCATTTAGCTATATTGTTTTATAGTGTCTTTACTAGGCAGTTTAAACATATTTTCTGATACTGTTTCTTAAGTGCTATATTGTAAAGTAGAGTGGTTAGTGCTGTACTTAAAATTCACTTGACATTCTAGGGGGGGATGCTTTGTTTATTTTACATTTTAAAATGAATTATTCTCATTCACATTCATATGAAATGTTGTCAATGTAATGAAACAGACTAGACCCGTTGTCTTGGTGAACTGTACTTGCTGAGTATGATAGTGTGCCGCTCCTCATGGGAAGGGAGAACATACGGGTGCCTGCCAGGAAATACGGTTTGTTCACCTGTCAGTTTTACCCTTCATCAATAACTCTACTCAGCAACTTAATAATTTCTGCTACTCACACTGTTTCTAATTTGGGTTTAACATTCAAACTACTTTCTTTTATTAACTACGTTTTTCATTAAAACCAGCTGGCAACCAATGTAGTCTGTGCTTCTTTTCAGAAATGAATGTAAACAGCACTGCAAAATAGCAAGGTTTTCGTGAGCCAACACAGTGTAGAAGGTCTTATGAATGAGTGTGCTTAAATAGCCAGAGACATGTCATGCCCTCGTCTCAGTTAGTAATTAGTCACATGGGTTGGCAGGCATACTCTTTAGCACTCAGTTAATGCTCCTTGCAGCTCCATATTATAATCTTGTTACACATTGCTTTTACAAATAATTTGTCAGTTCAGCTCTGAAATTGGGTTTAGGTTTTCCACTTGAAATTTTACCGTTCAGATTTTTCTTCTCACTTTTTCACCCTTTTTAATCAATTTTTCAATATGTTTTTGACCTGTTTTGCTATTTTGTATCTGTGATGTGAAAAATATTAAAGCAGTGTAAAAAACTGTAATTTTCAAAATCTTTTTTTGTTGTTGCTATAAATCCATACTTTTAATTTAAAAAGTTTGTCTCAGTCATTAAAATTTTGCATTTTCC
Organism: Hiodon alosoides; assembly: GCA_025775065.1. Classification (NCBI taxonomy): domain Eukaryota; kingdom Metazoa; phylum Chordata; class Actinopteri; order Hiodontiformes; family Hiodontidae; genus Hiodon; species Hiodon alosoides. Next base: position 2,139,824 of record JAOYSI010000024.1, on the reverse strand, counting down.
GCTCGCAAACATTAATGTCAGTCAGATCGTAAGTCGCTTTTCCAATCAATATTTGTAATATGAGTGTGTTTGCAGAGCGGCAGATTTTTGGGCTAATGAATTGCACCTGTATTGATTTCCATGGGAAGTGTTTATATGATATGGTGAAAAAAAGCTTAAACCAGGAAAAGTCAGACGTTATTAGGCTGCAGTTTCAAAGGAGATAAAGAAGAAGTATACAGATTGTGTATTGACGAAATGGCTCAGGTGACTGAACTTTGGGTATTTGAAATATACTTGCACCCCACAGTCATTACATGCAGCCTCGGTGGCCTCCCTCAACCTTGAGCCAGTCAATAAGCTATTATAGCAATGCAAATTGTGGCCAAATCAGAGCTCTGACATATTGGAATTACATTATTTTTTCCAGCCACCCGGTTATACATCATTATTGGGCCCAGGCACAATAAGCATCACGCTTGCCATTGTTTTGTGCACACTGTAAAACCAAAAAGGCCTTGCATCAAGCTCTCTTCATAGGTTCATGTCGAGCTACCTCTTATACTGAAGTTATCGTCATGTCTCGTCACTCCCGTCTCACAGAGATTTGCAGTTGTTCAGAACCCCAAAATGATGATGTCTAATTTTAGCATGATGCGGCAACTGGTATTGTATTAATGCCCATGTATCCCCATACAATCCTGGTTTAAAAGGGCTGAAAAAACAAAGGCTGTAAATAGCCACAGGGTTTGATTTTCTCAGCTCCCGGCATTCTAAAATACACAAATTTGTTCCACCAAGTTTTCGGATGGCTTGCAGATGGGCAATGATTAATCAGAGAGCTAACTGTGAAGTAGTTTGCAATTAGACTGGAAAGCTCTGAAGCATGCTAATTGAATCAGAAAATTAGAGACACAGCACAGTAATTGGCCAGTTCCCATGCAGCAGGTGCCAGCCTACTCAACTGTGGAACAAGGTATTTAAGTCATATTAGCTGTAGTAAAAATATTCCTTGATATGGAACAGTTAGATTTTCTGCTCATTTTCACTGTGGATGTCACAAGCTGGCCGACTGCTTCACAGAACAATTACAGCCAGCGCCATCGGTCCAGAAAGCAACTTTCAGCGATGCGTTGATCCTAACTAAATTGCTTTGCAGGAAGTGGCACTGGTTAGTTGCTTCTGCAGTGAGAGCCAAGTCGCTTCTCATTTCTTGGCCTTGCTGTGATAAGTTCATGCCATCTACAGGAAGGGGGGATGTCCAGTCGCCGCTGGACTATGCTGCTTTTGCTCTCCTCTCCATACCTAGTGGATGGGCACTTCTTTCACATGCACCCAGGAGTGAGTCATCATGCAATAATTTACAGGCCCTTCCACCTTGTGGACTGGGACCAGCGACTGTTAAATTCTGCCCACAATTATCAGCATTTCACCTTTTGTGTGGGTGCGTGCATGCGTGTCTATGTCTCTCACAAGTTCATGCATGCATGCACACACGAGTAAGAATACGGGGTCGGCATTAAAGGTGAAATGTCATGAGCTATTGCTGACTGCGTGGCTAATTAAGACGGCAGAAGCAGGAAGGCCTGTGTAGCGACAGCAGAGGTGTCAGCCCCCTTCTCAGTCCCTCCTCCCACTGGACCCAGTTCACTGACGCTTCTGAAAAACTGATGAAGAGGAAAAAAAAATGATTAAAAATTGATCACATCGCGGCGCGTGTTTGCAAACCATGGGCTCGTGGAATGCAGAGAGCACTCTTTGTGTCGATGGAGCGAAAGGCAGGTTCTTTCAGGGCTGTTGGAGGGAGAATTCCCCTGCTCTACTCTGTAGATGTAGCTTTAAACCGTGGAGCGCGCCGCACATACAAGCTGTGGAAACATGGCGGAACATCCTCTTCAGACTCCCAGCCCTGGCTCCGGCTCCAGCTCTTTATGCATTCAGCTGTGGGTCTGAGTGTTAACTTTGATATCTTCATTGATGAAGCCAAACTGGCTGGTGCGCTGGCGTGCGATTCCAAGAAGAAAAAAAGTCTTTCTCTAAAGAGAGTTACACTTTTATGGTTTTCTTAGGGATGCCATTTATTTTATTTTATTTTATGTTTTTTTTTGCAAAAGTGTTTGCATTATCATGGGAGATGGTATTTTGATCTCAAGCGTAATGTACTTGCTTCTTTAGGAAGTTGTCTAGACTGACTTTTAAAAAAGAATATTGTGTGTTGGTTTGTAGGGTGAGCACTGATGGTATAAGCAGTGAATTTCATTAGTGAATTACAAAACCCAAACTATAAGAAATTTACACTGAGGTTCTAATTAGTTACCACTATATTGTAAAATAATGTAATAAGTGGTTTTGATGGTATTAATGTTGGAGATATGGCAGTTATTATTTTTGATGATTAGGAATTAATGACAGTGCACGTACACATCTGAAGGGTGCTGCTGCTAGAACCAGCTCTGTACCCTGAAGAGTGCCGTGCTTCCCAGGAAACAGAGATGTCCTGTGTAGAAAAACACCAGAAAGACTGTCACATTGCTGTGCTCCCAAAAGGATATAGACTGCCAGAGTCTGCCGTGTGCTGTAAGTCTGTTTCTGAGTCGGCAGGACTTGTGTCTTCTTTACCCCGGTATGTCTTCCGAGGAGCTGTCTGGCACTGGAAGTCCACCGGGTTTCCCATGGCGGGCTGTTTTAAAGCTGGATTCTACCTGCTCCTACTGTTTGGTTGGAGGTTTGTGCCCTCCTTTCGGTTGAAATTAATATAAACTAGAATATATTTGACTTTCTCCATTATCCAGTGTCACCATATCATTGTAAATCAGCATGAGCTTCATTTTTAAATGACCATCATCTTAAAATCTTTAAATGACTCATGCATCTGGCTTTTTTTAACTTCAGTTCTTAGGGCAAGGGATACATATGTGTCTTACGTCTAAAGCAAATTTACACATGAGGAGCCTGGAGAACAAGTACAAGGTTGTGGGCTTAGAAAATGACTCGACTATAGGATCAGAGAGCTTAGACGCTTGCGAGGAATGCACACGTTTAGACAAAGACCATCTGTCTGAAAGATTGTGGGCCAATCCGCAGCCCAGCGCCGCTCCTTGCATGGGCTCGTTAAACAATTTAAAATCACTAGGCAAACTATCCCTCACAAAATCTACCCCCTCAGCGCTGTCCTTTTATATTGCTTCTCATCCCATTTCAGTGGAGCCACTGGCAGCTTATCAAAATCTCCAAACTGGCTGGCAGCCTATCAAAGTGAGCGCTAGATGGCTGAACTTGCTACTGAACTATCCTCCTGATTTTTTTCAGCCACCGATGTTTGTTTTGTGGCATCTTTGTCTTCCACCTGGCTTTTTCCTAATTGTCTCAATGAACACAGGTGCGCAGGATACTGCGATGTGACAAGATAGCCCAGCCAATGAGAGATATATTGAGCATCCATAAATGACTAGCCCTAGTCAGTTTCCTTCCTTAGATTTTCCCCACCTGATTTGTGCTCTAGGAGCTAAAAGTTGTACAGTGTCCAGCAAGACTAAGCTCTTAAACTGGCGTTGCCCCGGATGGCAGTTAGCGCGCTGTGTTTCAGTCCTGTTCTCGTGTTATACAGGGGCAGAGTGGGTTCACTCCTGTGCAGATGGCTGAAGGCGCTGCGGCAGTAATCTGATCTCGACCTACTTAACGCAAGCACATCGCCGTGGCAATAATAGGTTGCGACCTATGCGGCTGACAAGCTTGTTACATCACGTCCTATATGTGAAGATCAGCACATTCAGGACAGGAATATCCAGGACATGACCCCATAGCCGGGGGGTGGGGGTGCAGGGGGGTTATTATTTTATGATAATATAAAGCAGTTCTGTCTTTTGGGCTGCAACAATTAAATGGTGTCATCCATGTCCATTATGGCATCTTATTTGCCAAAATATAATACCTTCGCAATGCTTACCTCAGCTTAAATGGAAAAAAAGGAAAGAAGTAGTAAGAATGTAACAGCCACAAAACTGGAAAATGTGTAAGCAACTGTACAGATTTGTTGAGTGTTTTACACTACAATAGTGTTTAATGTATTGTTGTGTTTGATTTTTGTGCTAATCTCCAAATCCTGAGTCAGTGTATTCTTTCGTACCATGGGTTTGTGAAGGGACTTCATTTGTTGGAACTGCTGCTGTGTTTTACACTTATTTGTGGGCCAACATGTAGGAGTGTGAATCACTGATTCAATTGTATTGTTTAGTTCTCGTAAAGCTTTGCCTTTTACAAGCAAAATTTGATTTAAAACGTTTTTTTATTCAGCTGCTGTCACCGCAGTAAAAACAACCAAGAGCTATAATTAATTTCTGTGTGAGTTTGGATGTATTACAAATTAAATAGATAACCTGTGAAAAGAGATGGGCCGGTTTAGCTTCCAGACAGGCCAAGTGTATAAAGACAGGGAAACCATGCAGAATCAGGATGTTGGATCTCTGAACCAGATGTGACACTCCTGAAACAGAAATGTCACAGAGTTTGCCTTTGTTGTAATAGTGTGTGGAATTATGTATGTCTGTTGACTGTGTAGCTATGCATATTGTCATTTAGTGCTTGTATGTGTGTGCATGTTGTCACGTTGTGTGCTCCATGCGATCCTATGCGCTTGTGAGTGTGCATATTGTCATTTAGTGCTTGTATGTGTGTGCATGCTGTCACGTTGTGTGCTCCATGCGATCCTATGCGCTTGTGAGTGTGCATATTGTCATGTTGTGCTTGTGTATGAGTGCTGCCACGTTGTGTGTATGTGTTTGTGTGCATGTTCTCCTGCCGCGTGTTGTATGTGTCTGAGTGCATTCCTGTATGCTTGTCCCTCTTTCTGTCCGGTCTTACAGCTGATGCATCTCCCTAGCTGTGCCACATCACACTGAGAATGACCCCACTGCGAAAGCAGCGGTTCTGTTCACTCCAAACACCTCCACAGGATCCTCTCTAAATACATTAAATCAGTTCTGGGAGGATGGTTCTTATCCAGCTTTTTCCCCCTGTATTTTTAACTGTGTTTGGTCCCCCACACCCCCAAATAATGTTTAACCGCTGGGCGGCCATGGGACACTTGAGTGCCTGGAGCGTGCTGTGGACCCAGCAGGTGTGCTGCAGTTTACAGCAGGTACACACCCCATGTAATGAGTTAGGACATTTCCTCTCACTAAAAGCAGTCCCCACACAATAGGTCAACCGCAATGCCAAAGGTGCCTTGAGTGATGTGCCACTCTGGCTGACCCCGGCTCTTGGCAGGGCCGCGTGTTTAATGAGATTAGCCGGTTAATGCCGACTCTGTGTCTGTTTCCCTCAAAGGGTCTTTTTATAGCCGGATGACGGGTTGTGCCAGCGTTCACAGGTTGAGGGCAGGGCAGCGGAACACTGGGGGGGTGTCGCCCCAATGGAGCTGTGCTGGGTGGCAGCGGGCGCCCAGGTATCGCCCGAACTGGTTGCTCAAAAGAGCCCTTTCTGCCACATGGCCAGAAAAAGCAGGCAAATTCAGGTTCCCATGTGTTGGTGTGATTGGCTTTAATAATTGTGCATGCAAGCATGCAGGGCAAGTCTGCTCAGTGATGAGTGGTGCAAGGACCTGCAGATCATACAGACTTGAACTCGCATACAAGCTGTGCAGTGTTCTGCTCCTTTCATTTGGGAGAATTTGAATTGCTTTTGAGCCTGCTCAGTAACCAGTCCCTGGCCCCGGCAGATCCACTTGGTAGAGTTTTGCCTAAAGAAAGTGCTATTCCTTAGCAATGGCTGGTGAGCTGTCTGACTGTTATTTTCTTTGTTTACTGTATTGATTTTTCTTCATTTTTGCTTGTTTTTTTCTGGCAATGAAAGACTGTCAATTTCTTAGTGTGAGAAAAGCAGGGATGGATTTGACATATTCAGTCTGCCAGAAACATTATTTAAACGTTTAAATTAGGTCTATCGTAATTTTTCTTTCACCCAGGCATGGAAATACTCAAGAAAGAAATGAACTGGATTTTTACTCCCAACAGTAATCTGTTAAAAGAATTTCGCATTTGCAAACACGAGTGCAACGGAGCCAAAATAACAAGGGGTGGCATTAACAGGAGTATTAACCCAAATAAAAAGGTTATAAATATTTCTCACTTTTTTTCCATTGTTCTGAATCCTTGCCTTTCCCTTCCTCTCTCTACCAAATGCATTTGTTAATATCTCATAACGCATTAGGGAAAGTAATGTGGAGCTAAGTTCTCAGGAACTACCTAATTATTTGATGTGTTCCATTGACATTTGGTATTATACAAATTTAAGAAGAAATGTTACTGCATTTGACAAAAGCAAGTGTCATGAATCAAATGTGGCCAGTACATATTGTATATTAAGTTGCTGTACATCACTTGCTGGTGATGTTTCCTAGTACATTACTGTACAAATACTTGCATATCCATCTATAAAGAAGAGGCGTTAAGCAGGGACTCTTAATCGTTGTGGGGTTTATTATGTTCAATTAAGTAAATAATTTCACAGAAACACAAAAAGGGTTGATTGAGTGCCTGGATAATACTCACCCTTAGCATCATCATCATAATCATTGCTACACCGTCAAAGCACCAGCCACATGTGCAGGGACTTGTCTTTGCGTTCGTATGTGCACACGTATGTCCCCTTGAGATCCACTGGCACTTGTCACCGAAGGGAGGAGGTTTCTGGGTGCTGAACACGCAGCCATGTACTGTGTGAGTAAGAGTGGCTCTTGGCGTTCCTTCCGTCCAACCCTCGGCGCCGTGTTGTTTCTCACACCTCCCGCCACCCATGCAGTGGCAAAAATAGGAGAGTTATGTGGCCCGGCTGAACATTTCCCCCTCACACCTTAGTGCTGCATCATTCTCCCGTTCTCTCTTGCTGTCTCATCCCTTACATAAAATCTGTAATTGAATCGCCCTGCTTTGCTCAGCCCACTCTATTTACTGCTGGCTTGCCCTGATACAGGCACTCTCGCCCTTCTGGTAAAGCAGGCCCCTCTTGACACTGCCCGGACATTAAGGCAAGCTGGTTCTTCATACATCTAGTCCGACGACACTCGGTGCCTTGCTACGTCCAGGCCGCTGACGCTCAATGCCTCCCTTCCACTTACCAAGTTATTATTTTTTTAAAGCAAAGCACAGCTCATAAATCTAGAGGTGCAAAGTGGATCACTCCAGCATACCTGTCCCCGTAGGCTCACATTAAAATGATTTCCTCTTTTTGCAATCACCAGCAGTATAAATGCAAAACATCTGCTAAAGTACCCTTTTCAAGCATTTTTTACTATAATAGCCTCTTTTTAAAGGCCCCATCATAATTGCAGTATGATATGATAATAATGACAACATATTTAAATTTCCAGTAGCTTGTTAACTGGCTTAGGCAATCACTGGAGTTAACCTGCCGTGCTTGTGCAACTATTCACCACTCTGGAACATTTGATTGTTGAGTTCCAGTATGACAGGCGGATAGTAAAATTCCCTGTTCCCATTGATTTCCTGCCCACAAACATATGCCGCCGGGCATATGTTGTTTGAACAGGTTTGTTCTTTTAACAGTAAGCTCCTACTGTTGATCACAAAATGTGTCGTTGGCTAAGCAGCCTCCTGTTTGCCTTCCCACCCCCTTGTACTGTTGTCTTTGTGTTTTCTAGTTACATAACCTGCACACAGAAAACTCTGTCCTGTACTCATTCAAAGGATACAGAAATATGTGATGCTTTTGGAGCAATTTTCGATGAGTATAACAAATACAATTAATACTTTGCTCTTGCCAGTGTTTGACATTGATATTCGGCAGCTAGCACAAGAATACTGAAAAGGATTTTGTGGGTTTCTCAAAGGCCGGTTGGGGATAAAGTACTGTAAGCTCCCCTTGTCCTTGTGTTTGTTATGTCCATTTTCTTTTAGGTCCTATTGGAACACAAATTATTTTATTTTTTTAATAAAATAATTCTACTGATTTTGCATTTAAAGCACCACTGAGCCCCTATTGTTTCTGTGCAGGTAAAAGTACTGAGGCTTTGTTTGTTTAGCTGCTGGGCTAAGCAGCTAAAACAAACCAACTGTCTGTGGGTTTGTGGGCACTGGGCTAAGTGCGCTCTGTCTGTGGCTTTGTGGGCGCTGGGCGCTGGGCTCAGCGCGCTCTGTCTGTGGTTTTGTGGGTGTGGCTGCTGGGCTAAGCACGCTCTGTCTGTGGGTAAGGATGCTGGGCCAAACGCTTTCTGTCTGTGGTTTTGTGGTTGTGGGTGCTGGACTAAGCGCTGTCTGTAGCCTTGAGGGTGAGGGTGCTAGGCTAAGTGCTCTCTCTCTGTGGCTTTGTGGGTGTGGGTACTAGGCTAACCGCTCTCTGTCTGTGGGTATGGGTGCTGGGCTAAGCGCTCTCTGTCTGTGACTTTGTGGGTGAAGAGAGACCAGTTCCCTGAGCCAGACCTCCGAGACAGCTGCCACCACCACCACTGGGTTAAAAGGCTACATCCTTTTGTTGCTGCTCCCTGTCCTTATCTTACTTATCAGACAGCATCCTCTTCCCCAGGGGGGGGATGCTATACCACTGGGCGCACGATGCTGGAGCTGAACGTTTTCCATGCTGTCGCAGTGTCTCTTTGTTTGTTTTTTAGATTCATTCCTATTTAAAAAAATGGCGAGATATAGGGTTGACACTTGTAGCTGAAGCTCCACACTTTGTAGCTAGTTCGGATGAATAAACACGCAGCACCTGTTTGAATTGAAGCAACCTTAGGCAACCTGCATAAGTAGAACCAAAAGGCTGAAATTAGCAATGTCCACCAGGTTTAAAATGAGCTGCCTGTCACAGGCATTCCACAGCATTGGCTCCAGGGTCCGAGCGTGCTCAGACGTCGCCTTCAGCACCAAAGAGAGAGATTATATGTCTGAGAAACCAAGTGGATGGGTCTCAATGCAATCATTTGTTTTAATTTATATCGTATTACGATGCATTCGCTTTTGATTGCAATGCCTCAAATGCATATCATATATGTTTACTTAGAGCTAAAACACAGCATAAATGGATATAATTTACCATGTTTCGTCATGAAGTGTTTCCAGACAGACAAGGTGGCAGGATTGATGAAAGCCAGCGAGGGCGACAGGATTCCGCCCTCCTTGACTGGCAGCCGGTCTGTCTCCCAGACTGATGGGAGGGAGAGCACGCGCTCTCATCGCAGCGTTGGGGAATACTGTCTACAGAGGGAGGGGAGAAAACATGGCCAGACAGATAGAAAAGAGGAGCTATTCCCTGAAAATCCTTAGATTTGAGCAAATGCCTACAGTTTGTCCAGTTTCTTCAAAACGATGAAACTGTCATCCCATTAATAGGCCTTTAGCAGATATGAGCGAAAGGATCTTCTGGAGATACCAGAGACAACTGAGTCAGTCCAGGATCTAGTTGTGAGTTTGACCCTCCTGGTTCAAATAATATAATTTGTGTTTTTTAATGTTTATCCTCTTATCCCCCATGCCCTAATGTGCAATTATTTATTTTGTTACCTTCTTTCTGTTAGGGTCTTCACTGGCATTCCATAAATTTCATAAACTAAGCAAATACTTTTTATGGACTTTTTAATGTCCTCATGCCTGCAACAAGCCTGTGCTTCCTTTACAATAACTCACAACCGTTGTGTTATAAATGCCCAGCCTCGGCCATTGGCCAGCTAGCAAGTCTGAATGTGTGTGATGCACCTCACCACCCAGGGCCTGGCATTGAACCGTTATCGGTATTTACGCCAGATCTCTAGGGCAGACATGCGGTTTTCAGATAATGGAGTATTTGTATATTTGGTTGTTTTTTTTTGGCTTAAAAAAATAGCGTTGTTATCTACTTATATATCATATTATACTTATATATACTGCATTATATATAAATCGTATGTTGCTGAGGATGTTAGCATAGTGTTGTGTACTGTTCAATCAGAAGCGAATAACCCCTTTAAAGCATGACCTGCCCAAAACAATGAACCCAACCAAAGCCTAAGCCATATCACCAATGACCAAAATATCTGGGTGTGAAACATGAAATTATAACTATACATTAATGCAGTGCATAAAAATGTCCTCCGGGTAAAATATGGGGCAAGCGGCTCTTGTTTTCCCCCTTGGCGGATTAATGCGGTGCTTTGCAAGAGGCGGAGCAGTTGAAAGTCAGGGCATGAGGCGTGCTGAATCGCACCAGCCGTTCCTGTGGAAAGGGGGCATAGCCGCTATAAAAGTGAAATCATATCACTTAGCAGCTGAGTGCAGATGAAGCCATGTTTGAACTCGGAGGTATAAATTATACATTGTAAACAGAGCAGTGGGACAGCCACTGTAGCAGAGCGGCTCATTTAAATCATGACAGAGTACTTTTTCTCCCCTCCCTCTCTCTCTCTCGCTCTCTCCCTTTTCTGTAATGTTTTATTAAGCTTACTTGGCATGGCAATAATGTTCTAAGATGGCCTGAAATTGTTTCCTAGGACATTTTGTAATGTAAGAAGAAGGTGCGCTACAACATTTCAGCCCAATCTTTATGTTAGTCGAAAACAGCACACTGATGGAAGTATAGAAAGACCGTTCTACATGCTAATTATTCTGTAACACGCAGACATATATGCAAACAGATGCCCATTCACTTACTAGGGAGTTGGAACACATACACACGCACATTCACAATCTTCTCTGACTTACATTTCAGTTGTTTCCTGAGAGTCAAACTCCAGATCAGACAGAGGGGCTACAGTAAAGAAAAAAAATTGATCAATCTTAGTTTAGTTTTTAATCCAAACCTCTCCTCTGACAGGGGAGAACGTATTGATCTTTTTATTCTCTTTGCCCTCCCCCAGTCCAGTGTGAACCTTAACTGTCAATAAAGCTGCATTGTGAGGGTGAGAACGTCCTTTGACCACCCCCACCTTCTCCACAACACATCTTCCCCATGCCTGTTCTCACTAAAGTTCCTTAGATTCTTGATACAATATAGATGAATGGGAAACTGCTGCAGGGTCACCATGAGCTAACATGTGTGTTGTGTCAGCCAATACTGTCAGATAACCATCCTGAGCTCAGGCAAGGGGCCGGTCATGGACACGCTCTTATTGTTAGTGAGTGATGCCACATATAGTCATTTCAGAAGGCTGTTTTGGGTTCAGTCCTTTTTTTTTTTCTTTTTTTTTTGTCATTTGTTTTTACTCCATGTTTTTTTTATAAACTTCAGTAACCAACCAGCTGTCACTTGACAGTGTTTCGACCAAATGAATAATTGTCTTCTTGCCACCTAGTAGGAACTTAATTGGGATTTTTACTTAGAGCAACGAGAAGTTATTTGAAGTGGCCTTTTAATTTTCCTTTTTGAACATTCCAATCTTTCCCTCGCTAATATCAAAGTTTAGGGCTGAAGCGCATGTGAAGCTTGGGTTTCCGAGTCTTAGCACTTGGCAAAGTGCAGAGCTGATGCGCATGTGAAAGTTGGGTTTCCGAGTCATAGCACACGGCAGTCTAAGGCTGATGCACATGTGAAAGTTGGGATTCCGAGTCATAGCTCATGGTCATAGCTCATAGAACTTGGAAAGAGTCTAGCTGGTCCCACTAAAGCCCTTATCATTCTTAATTCCTCTAGTCAAACGCATGTCTGTCATGAATTACATCCTCACCTTCACAAAGCCAATCAGTTCCTTAGCCCTGTCAATACAGCTGGGATTTCATGCGCTGGCCATGGTGGAATTCCAGTCCTGGCTGCTGCCTCTGCTCTCTATCAATCAGCCCGGCACGCAAGACAAACGGGGGAAATCCTTGTTATGCAATTGCCCTTTCCAGTACAGTGCACATGTTGGCCCCTGGCTCCCGGTAGGGCAGGTTTTTGGTGGGGCCAGAGACACAGCAAGGAAGCAGTGGCCAGTTAGCACCCTGTCTGTCAACGTAGATGACCTTCACTTGACCAGAGTGTTTCCTCTGCCTCCTTATTTGGTAAACAACAACGTCCCCTTTTTTCAGAGTCCGTGCCGGCGGAAGGACTATAGCAACATCAGTCACGTCTGGTGACTGCAGGAACTCTCACAGGTGGGCATGTGGCCACCTGTGCCAACAGCTTTGCAGTCAGATGTACTGATGCATGCTTGTAGTTTCATCCGCTTCCTTTATGTTTGCTGTGTTTTTCTGTGAAGAGGAGTTGCTCTTTGTGTGCCATGTCAGCCAGTTTTTTTTTTAAATAGTTTTTCCCTCCCTGCTCTGAGCTTCACCTTCCAGCATGCATGCACACACACACACGTAGACTCTTCTCTTAGTGACTACGCCTGACCCCATTAGCACATTCTCAGATAGAGCCAGAGACCTCTTATCTACCCCGACTCATTATTACACTTTGTTCCCCTAAGTGATCTATTTCTGAGACGCACCGCCCTCGCAGTCCACTCCAAGGCTATCTCTCCTTGATAAAGCTGCACTGTGCAGGTGCATGGGGTCAAGCGAAGAGTGGCTCTCTGTATGTATGTATTTATGTTGGGTTCAGTGTGAAAATGACGTCTAATTGGGCCAATGGTAATGTTGGCCTATGTCCCGCTCACACATCAGTTCCTGAAGTTTGTGTTGAGCACCCTTCTCCAACTCTATCAGGTAATGGCATTTCCTGCGACCCGGACCTCACAGCGATGTGTGCAGACCAGTTCCTGGAGAGGCTGGGTTGACAGTTTTCACTGCGTGGCAGAGTCTGCCGAGTCTGAGGATGGGATTAGGAATGTGAAAGGAAACACAGATGCCCTCACCAGTGCGGTTGACACAGTCTCTACGTGGCCTAGGACCTGAAACTGGGGCACTGCTGTCATTAAACCTTTGGGCACCGTTGGGCACCTTTCTAATTCCAAACTATTCTCCGGAGCCAACGAGAAGTAAAATTCAGGCCCACGTCAGTGCGATTGGCATTTTTGTGTAGCAGGAGAGGAAAAATAATTGTTTGACAAAACCCTAACCGTGATAACTGTGGTGCGTAGGCAACATATGACGTATGGCTTATTCAATTAGTTGATTCATGTGTTTATGTAACTGCATTATAATTTTTTTTTTTTACGTTCTCCTGCGTGCTAAAAACAAATTTTTGGAAACGGGCACCCCCACCCCCCACCCTCGGCTCGACAATCAAGCTAAATGCAGATTAAGGTCCCTTCACGAACAACCACAATTTTACAGACGTAACTGGTGAGATTTATATGTAGGTGAAATTTCCAGCTTCTTATTCAACTTTCTTATTCAAGCAGCATAGCCGTAATTGTGTTTTCATCTGCGATTCTGGCCACTTGTTAATGTACCTTAATCTAAAGAGAGTCATTCCCTCTTCGAGATCCATCTGTTTTGTTTTAGCTTGAAAAAAATGCCACATCACTAAAATGTGATAGGCACATTTCGCTATATATGTTCTGTTTGTAGCACAATCATGTATATCATTTTAGTTGGTTGAAATTCCAGTTTGAACTTAATCTCTTAAAGATTTGTTTGCTATAGTGCTGCTAATGGTAGCTATATATATATATTGCTAGGTTAATTAGCTAGTTCGATAGTAATTTAAAAACAATTCCATTCGCTATAATGCGGTAAAAAGTAATGTTGAAAAAAAATTTAGTTTAGTTTAGAGAAAGTAACCTATCTTAAAATGTTAAAAGCCGCAGACTATATGATCCCTGCATAATGTTTTTGCAATATTTTGATTAATGAAGGCCTATGGCCCATGAACTTATTGTGTTTAACTACATCTGTTTTAAGGTGTTGATATTGTCTTATAAATAGCAGGATAGCGGTGCATGTATTTTATTTATTTTTTATTTTTTAACACAGATTGAATAAACTGTTTGTTTTTCGTATGCATTTTCCAATATAATTGCAATAATTGGATTCCTCCTGTTGAATGATGAATTCTATGGCCAAACTATTCACTACATGCTGTGATTGTGATGATATAGACAGCAGCAGTTACCAAATCCTTACAATGAGCTGCCCCAGGCTCATTTCTATTAGGCAGTGAATTAAAATGTTACTGTCTTAAATGTGATCTTTTACATTGATTTTGTATATACTGAATATACTGTATATAGTGTTTTTTTTGGGGGGGGGGGGGGGGTTCTGGGTGGAGCGGTGAAATGCCCTGTCTCATTTCATTTTTAACTCTGCACATAAGCTTGGTATTCATTGTGTCGCTCGTAAACTTAAACCCTCTCCACTTGAATTCTGGATCTCCCATTGTAAACACCCTTTACTTCGTAGTCTTTATTTATGTATTGACTGATTATTGACTTACCTTGACACACTCTGTCTCTCAGATATACCCCTTTACGGGTTTGTAATGCTTCCTATTTTCTCTGTCGGCAGCACGCAGACTCTGAGAGCGGCAGTATTGTTTGGCTCCGCTGAGCCTGCGCCTCTGACCGGCCTTTCTCCTCCGTGGTAATAGCAATCCCGCATGTTTGAGCATCGCTGTGATGGATTAATTAGGGCTTCAACAGCAGGACTGTTGTGGCACAGCGTGCGAGTGGGGCGGTGTGTGGTGGCACTGCCCAGCAGGGGCATGCCGCCTCTCCCTTTTGTACGGCATCAGCCTTCCCACCCCTCCGTGGACCCCTGGCCTCCACGGTTGTCCCCCTGCCCCACAGTGGTCCCCCTGCCCAAAAACTCCTCCTGGTTGTGTTTATTTATTTATTTATTTTACTCCACTGAATTCCACTCTAGATGGCTGTCAGGTATCTGATTTATTTGGCTGTGGGAAGGGGATCTTAGCTTCAGGAGTGTTGAACACCTGATCCCTCACATGCCCAATCTTTCTCCCCCGCTCATAGGCTCAGTGGAAGAAAGGCCCATTGTTGCTCACGGTGCCAGTCTGTCAGGTCTTTTCTTCCTTGGCATTCCTGCATTTTTATACCCTTTTGGGCATGCTTGGTCAAGATTGCTATTGATTTTCAGGGCCTGTGGTGTCTGGACAAGGTGAAGGCTAATGTCAGATAGAGAGAGAGGTGTGGGTGCCCATGGCGGAGAGATTGCTGATTCATGTGTAAATCGGCCTTTATTGTCTGGCCTGCAGAGAGTACACACACACAGATAAGACATGCATAGTTCAGGGCTTGGCGTGAGCCTGGTTCTCCAGTGGCCACAATGACAGCCTTGTCAAAGATTATCAAGTAGAAGAGGGAACACATACAAAAATACACGCATGACGTGTTCGCATGCACTCAGTATATGTTTATTGTACAGTCTCTCCTTCTCTCTCTGACACCATGTATTCAGCACATGAAACAAGTTGGCTTTTCAGT